>OMNM01005772.1:50692-71281 GCA_900302745.1 Parablennius parvicornis
TGAGAAGACAGTCATAAAAAGTTAAAAACACCACATCTTGGAGAGTTTTACACCTTAATTCTCATTAGTCAGTAGTTTCTCTTTGGGATAGTTCAAACACTTAGATAAAATAAACGGCTGCCAACAATAACTTGTGTCACACAGAAATTGGTGTTCATTAACTGTTAGATCAGAATGACTAAATGTTAAAAGTACAACAACATTACCCAACTGAACCAGGCTCCTCGAAGTAATTCTCTCCTGGCTTCAATCTCACACACAGGACTGAATATATCAACCTCGCTAAAGTCAAATGGACATTATGAGTCCTTTGACAAATACTGTCATCTGTGGGGGTTCCTCAAGGATCAGTCCTTGGCCTGTTTCCCATATTTACATGCTCCCCTTTCTTCAATTCATCAGCCACCACGGATTCTCCTTCCACTGCTATGCTGATGACACTCAGCTCTACATGGACCCTCATCCATCTTCTCCTCCCTCACTCTCCACACTCACCTTCTGTCTGGAAGAGATAACGGCATGGATGAACAGGAACTTTCTGCAGCTACATAATTCCAAAACCAAAGCCAGATCCTGTCATCTCCCATAACCACTGCAACCTTTTCTCGTAAGCGTATCTAATCTCCCTTGCTGTCACCAACTGCAGTGTGCAGTTCAACCCTTTCCATCGTCTTCGCATCCCACAGCAAACAAATGCAACAAGTGCAAAACAATTTTTTTCTTGACTTCAAAACCATTACAACCTCCATCCATCATCCAAACCACGTGAGTGATCGTTCATGCCTTCATCTCCTCCAGATTGGACGACTGCAACTTACTTCATTTTGGCAATTTTAACAAAACCACCAACTCGTTGAGAGTAGTGCTGCCAGACTGCTGATAAACACCAAAAAAAAAAAAAAAGACATCACACCAGTCCTGCATTCTCTCTACTGGCTTTTTGGTGCATTTGGTAGCAGTAATTAATCACTGGTCTTAGGAGTTCTTGCCAAAACTTAAGCCCTGGCAGTTTCTTCTAGATGTACATCATCTTGTGCTTCTGTTTCTGTTCCTGGACTGAAAGCAGGTTGAGCAGTGGAGCAACGCCAACCCATGTGGTACAAAGTGGTATTACAAGACTGAGCAGGCTGTGCTTAGTTTTTGTTGAAAATTTGGTTCAGTTAATGGGTCTCTGAAAGATCAAAGAAAAAAGATCAACTTACATAGACATCGACTCTGCTAAATCATTCAGTTTGCCCCGGACAGGTTTTTATTGAATGATGTTTTCATTCAGTTGAAGTGCACCAGGTGAACAAACTAAATGAAATGTAATTAAATGAAATACAACTACCATCCTTCAAAATACTGACAGTCAGATGAGTGTGCACACTGTCAATGAAGCGTTAGAAGATCACCACAGGCAGCGCCAATGGCGGATGCAGACAGGAAAGGTTTATTTATGCATGAGTTGCGACTACTAGCAATTCAAGTGAAGTTTTTCTTATAATATCTACTCAACTGAAATCCCAAAACTCCGAAAAGTGACCATTAGCATCTGCCAAAAAAAAAAAGAGCTCTGAAATAAAACAAGTGCTTCATCCCTATCAAATTTAAATATTTATCTCATTATCTCCAAGATTTTCGCACAGTGATCTGCACTGTACCAACTGTCACTACAGGAGGAGACAGATGCTACTTTCAAATACTGCTGAGAAGGATTATAATTACGACTGGGGCACATACAACTAATATATTCTTAAATAGCTAAGCATTGAAAGGCTAAATGTCTTGGCATTCCAACTATGTAGAGAGGTGGCATGGTGGTTCTCATTATCTCGCCATTATACTACAACACCACTTGCAATTGCATGGTTCTTTTCCCTTCCTTTCTCTGGCTGCAGCACAAAGGAGTTCTCTGCCACCCGGCATCCAAATAGTCAGCACAAAGCTACTTTTGATTTAAGGTCCATATTGCTCTGTCTCGCTACACAACACCTTAATATATGACAAGTTGTTTTTATGACTCACAGGCCAGAGCTTTCAAGAGCATATTAGGGCAGCGAGACTTTTCTAAGAGATCACGGTGGACCAACTACAGCACTGCGAGCAGGGAAATGCCGAGGATAATGAAGGAAATATTGTCCTCCCGGACCTGCAGCCCAATCGCATCAGAGTCATGCTGTACAAGCTGCCGCAGAGTAATTTCACTGTTATTTTCTGCTCTTTATGGAAATATAACAATTTATCTGCTGCCACACAAGTAGGAAGAAGGATGAGAAAGTAAGCAGTAGTGTCTGCATTGACCAGTGGTTTTATTATTAACTGCATCTGGAAGCAGTACGAGACAATTGCAGAATTACATTGCTTAATTAATATCGTTTAAATCAGCAGGGACTGGGTTTTGTCAGATTATTACAGGTGAGGGAGTTTTCAGCAGAAGCAGCATTAAAAGTACTTGTACGCTCTGCAGGAAAGTAATCTACCAATTCATTTTGCAGACAGTTTAATTTAAGCAACACAAATCTGAGCGCTGTTTGAACATTTAAGACTCAGCTTCAAACTTCTGAGTCTGGATCTGCTGGAAGTTTCATATTAGCAAAAAGGAGGGTTTTTTTCTCTTCACCGTTTCATGTGGGTTTGTTGGATTTTTGCGGTATTTTTCTTGCAACATATAAACTAAACTGAAAAAAAAATTGTTGTATTGAAGGATTAGTATAGGATACAATAGCATCATGTATTTATTTACTTTTCGGACTCAAAAAGAAAAAAAATCTGCACTAGGAGTGCAAAGACCTTGTGGAGTTGCTGAACACAATGTAATTAGCATGCCAGGCCAGGAGTCGGTGCTGTTGGTAGTTTTTGTCATGAAACCACACACACACATGCACGCAGAGAACAATGCACTACAAACATTGGCAATGACACATATATTCCTATGGACAGACGACGAAGTTGGATTGCTATTATATTTGAACTGTGGACTGGGAGTCATGCCATCTTTCATGCATGAATAGAGGAACTATTTACCACGGCCGTGGAGCACACAGTATATGACAACCAGCAAAGTTGCCAGTTGTCATATACTGTACATGGACACTCAAAAGGCAACAAAATGTTTTTGTTTTCACTTGAAAACTTTGTGCTAAACTGGAGCCTAAAAAACAAGCACAGCCAAGCAAATAAACGTGCGCCACCAGGGTTCGTGCAATTGGTGGGAAACACTGAAGAGTGAGCCATGATATTTTTTCTTTGAATTTTTGGCATTGAGTAATAGACACGCTCAAGTGCTGCAGTGTGCAAGGAGTTCAACAGAAGACAAAAGACAGTCAAGAGACGAAGAGGAGCTACAAAGTTTACACTGATAGGAAGTTGGGTACTTGAAAAAGTTCAAGTAAAGCAGGGCCGGCAACGTTCACCCATTGAGCGTGAATCTGTGACTATTAACTCTCAGATTGCATGTGACGCACACTCAGTGAAAGTCTTTGTTGTGATTGGCTGTTGGGACCCATATGCTACGTAAAGTATTATCAGAGATGTGCTAGTTAGCCTTTACAGAAATATTTACCACCACTGTCGAACATGTTACGCATTCATTAAAACAAATTCTAAGAATAAAAAGTGTATTTTAGTTGAAATTTTCTTCTCCGCAATTTGCACCCTGTATATCGGCCACATATAGAAATTGTGGGGAAAGAATTAGTAACTCTTTGGTCCTTAGAAACAAGTCAAATGGTCTATGTGTTTATAATGTGATTTCAATTCAAAGCATATATATACGTATATACATTTCTTATTCACTGTACTGGTGCCTTTGATCTTTTTCGGTGGGATTGGACTAATCCAGAAACATATTCAATATCTCTGCTCAGGAGGCTTTTTTTGTCACTGATGTAAAATCAGTGTGGCTCGGTCTATGGAAATCACAGGAATTATTTTTAATGTCAGGCTACATGAGGCTGGGGACTGCGCAGGCACTAAAAATCACTCTGTAGTCCACCGTGACTGAACTAATGTGGCTGACAGCAGAAACAAGGAGTTTTAGGACACAGACAAAAGAAAATATATTGAATGGGGACGGGTTACATCAGACTCAATAACAAGCCGCATCATTTAGCACTTCAGCATGTTCTATATTCGTTTCTACGAATGGTGGAGGGAGGGAAAAAGAATAATAGAAGAAGAATTACCTGATGTCAATGTATTTAGGAATCATGCATGAGTAACCGTGTTTACTTTCGTGGGGGTGTTACAATTTACTATTCCTCGTAGTATTTCATTCAAGTGTGCTATATTTGACCCTCTAGTCGTTTAAGTAAATAAGAGGAATGAATAATTTTCAACATTTAAAAGTGTGACCAATGTGATTTCAGTACACATGCACGTCTTAGAGAGAGTAAACACCGTCTTTGCTTTGCTGTAATTCTCTCAGGAAAGGTCAGAATTAAGTGGAACTATCAAGCCAACACTGAACATCGTTTTTATCTTCATGTTTTTTTTCCCTTGCAGGTGGAGGCACAAAAATCATTTGTGACCAATCTTAAATCTAGAAAACCACATTTCCTGCCTAACCTTTTGATCTGACTGTAATTTGCGTACCCATTTTTCTTAAAATAATCTTGATGACTCCAATTTTTCTGTCCATTACTATTCAAAGACTCACAACTCTGCTGCGCGCACAGTTGTGGCATAGAAACAAGGACCTTTGATAAAGCATGTAATATTTAAACCCTTGAATCTTTAATGATCTTTAGAGCTTACTAGTGTGCTTACCACAGCAGCTGAGAGAAACTCATCATAGAGGCCACAAACCTCTGGAGTAAGCACAAACCATTCACAAAGTTTTACTTTTTTTTTTTTTTGTTACTCACAAAACTCATTTCGCATTTAAGGAATCCCCGCTAAGTGGAATAAGCTGGAGAAAACACAAAGACTTGTGTTTTCTCAAACTCTGCAGAGCAATTATAGCTCGTTTAAGTGTGGCTTGATTTGTTTTTTCATGACAAGATCAAGTGTTGCATGTGTACATCGTTGGACAGGAAGCGCTCAGTACGCATTTGTACATAAGCGTGTGGATGCACACATGTGAGCTAAAGCCCCCCCAGCGCACAAGGACAAACGGAGAATCAAACCTAGACAGCTTGGCGATTTGGACAGGGAAGTCTGGGATTTTCTCATCATACAGTCGTTATGAGCTCAAGCCGTGTTACAAACGAGAGGTTGTTTGTACATCATGTTAAAATTTAGTTCAGCTGATTTACTTTGACATCAGTACAACTCTGGAAATGCTATTCCCCGCAGGGTCAATTACTTCAGAAATGCCCCGCAAAACACGCCGCTCCTCCACTATGAATGATTGCATCATCGCTAGCCAATCACAAGGCAGCGTTCAGGGGGGCTTTGTGTGGCAGAGACCAAGGGAATAAGCAGGTGCATAAGTACAAAACAGTGACTCTGCAAACAGAGAGAGACAGATTCACAGTGTTGCTGCTGTCAATGAGAAGAGCTTAAAAGCTTAAAGCAGCCGATTGGCAAAGAACAAACATTTCTACAAAAAAAAAACAACTCATATGAGCTGTGGTTTGATCCCTTCCTAAACAGATTCCGACAATAGAGAGGACATAATGCGTATCGACTGAGGTTGTGTTTTTGCCTGCCAGATGAAAATCTGATAAACGCGTGACGACACGACCTGGTTCAGTCCACCTGTCTTTGCTGTTGGCGTAGACGTGAAAGAAGGGTAAACAGATCGGCTCAATGGCCGGTTTGAATGAAATCAAAAGCTTTTGTCTTCACATGGCTTGCGTCACTTTGGTTGAGTGATATAAATACAGACGTGGACTAATATAATGCTGTTTTGATTTAGAGGATTATGATCCCGCAACCAGACTTCGATAGTGCTGCACAAATATTAGAACAACGTCCTACAATCCAGATGTTTATTTATTGTCTTGCCTACAGCATCTCATGTTCCTTCAGAATAGTAGACTCTATTCAACCGCTCCCTTTATACAGGAAAGCCATTGCCACTTACACTTGGCTGGTTTTTACAACTAATACCCCTCTTGCTTCAAGGGAGATTTGAACCTGAGACACTCAAGGTCGAGACCTAAACCAACACGCCACCAGAGAGGACCTGTAACGTCAGGTCAATGCTTCCCATTAATGTGTTTCCAAGTTTTTGCAAAGCACATTGAATTGCCTTGTGTCTGTGGGATGCTACACAAATAAACTTGCCTTGTCGTCAGCTTGCAGACATTTAAAAAAAAAAATACAGACGGTGACTCCAGCCAGGAGGTCATCACATTATCTCACACGTCTACTTGTAGTCCAAACGCAGCAGGAATGAAATTAAATCCGGTGAATCACAACATCTAAGATACGGTCATGTTTGAGCGGTGCCATTTCTCTGCCAGTTCTCTGGTTTCATACTCTGTCACATCACTTCAGCACACAGTGTGACGGCGTCACAGCTGCAGCAGGCCCCTCCTCAACGCTACAATTCTGGCTTTGCCTCACTGGAAAGGATCAGGGGACAGACAGACATGTGTGTTGACATAAAGCTCAGCTGAACATACTAGGTGTAACATGACGGCACTGAAAGCTACCAGGATCTACAGTCTCTACACAATGGCAACATTGCGATAAGCATTAGCTTTCCAGCAGGCTAATGCCGGGCTTAACGCCTGGCTCTTCTTAATCTATTCTTCATGGTTTAGCTTTGCAGTGTGAACTGGTAAAAACTCAGTAATGGGCTTAGAAAGATGCTTTTATTTGCACTCATAGGCAGCGGTTCAAATCTGGCTACTAAATGCAATGGGCAACTTGGCAAAAACTGAGCCCGTGTTGGCAATTTGCTGCCTCGCTGGTGGCTCGAAAGCGATTAGGTTGGTCTTTGGCTGCATTGTGTTAAATTAGCACGTTGAATCGCCGCGAATAGCAATGACAGTCCTGAATGCCGCAGGTTTACACGGGTGAGAATGCTTTTGTTTCACCAAATTATTCAGAAACTGCTGTGTTTCTATAGAGAAGAAAACTCACAGCCAAGTCTATTGTCGCTTTTTAGATAAAAGACACCCAGGGGTCCGTATTTAGCCTAATCCATGTCAATCCCTCTAAGATAGACACTGACTACACACAGAACTCCAAGGACAAGCTTTCAGTGATAAAGCAAAAAAAATCTGAAAAATCCAATATACACACACAGACCTCTGGCCAGTGCAAAAGGGTCTTATACCAATGCAGCCCGTCTCTGCCTTCACCTGAGCTTCAAAATGATTTTCTCTGCCTTTAAACAAACGGATGACAGTGCCTGACAAAAGAAGTCAAATATCAGCAAGGGGGAATGAAACCTTTCAAAGGTCATCAGCAGAATACCAAAAGCAGCGGCCAAAAAAGACAGACAGAACAAGTTGAAGGCATTAATACAGCAGGCTCGTGAACAAACAAGTTGCTTTACTATTCCACTGTTGAGTTAGTGCTATTACTCCCAAGTAATGATCACGTTCAGACTCTCAGCTCCGCTGAAGCTCTGCTAAAGCCAAATTACGCTGCCTCTGAATCGCAACTTACCTGTCCATCTACGAATAAAACCCTTTTTAGTCTTTTGTTCTTTCGAAGTTCCTTTCATTCTCTCCCCGTCTTTCATATCCTCTGTTTCTTGTCTCACTTCTCCTCTGCCACACTAGCTACGAGGCTGTCCCTTGGTGAGAGGCAAGCCAGGGATGAAGAGGAGGGGAGGAAGAAAGGAGGGAGAAAAGGTGAGGGAGATTGAGGAGTTAGTAGGAAATGAGCGTGGATGAATTCCCTAAGCAGTGTGGCGTTGCCCTTCTCTCTAAAACTGAAGCATTTATCCATTCGCCCCTTTCTTTCTTTGCATTTCTGCATCTTAAAAGCAGACCCTTCTCTTTTGCTGCCAGTCAGAGAACCCCTCCATCCCAGGAGGGTTTCAACATGCACCAAGTATTTTCTCTTCATTTCCTGCTTACACCTTTTCCACACTTCCTTCTTGATCTGTTGTCATTTGCATTATTTACACATCTTGAAACACATGTGCTGCATGTTTAAACAATTTCAAACACACAGTATGCTCTCGTTGCCGTATACTACACACAACTAGAGACCTATTTGATTGCTTCTCACAAGGAATCAGTGACCGTCAGTTCATTTTAAGCCTCATCTTTCACACGATGCAAAACATGCAACCGGCATTTCACCTTCAGCACCACGACTGAGGGGGAAATGGAGTGATGTAGAGAACGAGTTGAAAGATCGAGGCAAAAAAGAGTAATGAAGGCCTGAGGGTATCTAGCAAGAGCATCGCATTAGAAAGTTGACCCACCCGTTCATCCATTTTCAATACCATCCCCCTTCCACTTAAGGCAGAGCTGCCTTGTCCCTCATTAACTTGTCATTACATCCTCCATTTTTTATTGGTTTTATTCACCTTTATTGTGTCCTCTCTCTCTCTCTCTCTCTCTCTCTCTCTCTCTCTCTCTCTCTCTCTGTCACACGCGCACACACAAACACTTGTGTGTGCACACACACTTGTGCGTGCACACACACTGCCTATGACATTGACAGCAGCCAATGCAACATCGACACACACTTTGTGCTTAACCACACACAAAACAAAATGCTTTCTCACTATTCACCTCCCTCTATCCTTCACACACAAACACACACACACACCCACCGGCACCACCTGCTTCACTGATAGGACTTCAGCTGTACACCAGCCCCCTCCCATCTCCCTCTACTCCCACACATGGTGCCTCCACCCTGTGTTTCCACAGCACGCCCAGGACCGCGTCCTCCTCCGACATCCTTCCTCGCCTCTCCCAAGCCGCCTCGCTCCCACCCCACCACCCGTTAACTGATGCTACCTTACAGCATCACTCTCCCCAAGCGATGCCGCTCGCCACGAGCCTTCAGCCAGCCCAACCCCCATCACCTGCCTTCACAGAGTGTGACAGGAGGACAAGCCAGCTGGTTGGACAACACAACACGCAGAATCAGGAAAAAAAAAAAAAAACCTGTTACACAAGTATGCATAAAGATAAGGGTAGACATGCCTTGGGATGGTGCATTGCCCATGCTGCGACACGGACCGCTGCAGCTGAAAGTGATCGCGTTTCCTGTTCCCCCTCCTCTTTTTTTCTTCCTCTCTCCTCCTCCCTCCTCCTGGTCCTCGCTTTCTCTTCTTTACAAAGCGCTGGTTCTCTCCTTCCTTTTGCCGGTCCCCGCGCTCCTATTCGCTCCTCTCCTTCTACCGTCCTCCTTCCCTTTGTCTCGCCGCTGCTTTCTCTTCCCTCCGCTAGAACCTCCTTCACGAGATGGCTATGGTCCAGCAGCAGTGCTCCTGACAGCACTGCGCGTGTGTGACAGCGAGCACGTGTGTGTTGTGTGTACGTTTGTGTGTGTATCTGTGAGCGAGCGGCTGGGTGGGAGAGCCTGTTTGTGCATGTGTGTGTGTGAGAGAGAGAGAAAGAGAGAGAGAGGAGATGGGCGTACTCTTCAGCAGTGTGAGCTTTGGGAGACTGTGCATGCCGGTGCAGGGATGCTCAGCATACAGCTTTGAAGGAAGCGCAAATTTTGCCCATGATGAATTCACACTCCCTCACCCACTCTCTCTCACTTCTCTCTCCATGCCTTATTTCTTCCCCATTACACATTATACTCACTCTCTCTCCTCTTAAAGACACAGGCGGTGCGCTGCATTGCTGCACGCCTAAGGCACATAGCTCTCGTAATATGGTGATAAAGGGGAGTCCGGGGACGTGGTCCTGTATGGGGGGGCTTCACAGCTGAGCATGCGGGTGGGGGTGGTGGCTAGGTGGGTGGAGAAATGTTTGAAGCGTCTATTGCACCAGCAATGGTGGGGTAGGGGATCGGAGAGGCTGGTGCAGCTGAAGCAAGAGGGAAAGAGAGAGAGTGGAAGGAAGAGTGTACACTTGAAACATCCCCTTGTGACAACAGCTCTAATGATGGAGCTGTATCCGGCCAGAGGCGAGGCTGTAGTGGATTGGCATGGCAACCAGAGCTCAGTAGCAGGTGAGAATGATGAGACGTACACCACAGGAGGGCAACCTCCGCACACTGTGGCCTGTGGCTCTGCTAACTGTCGGGGGTTGTTTTTTTTTTTTGGCAAGAACAAATTGTTATTTGTTTGAATCCTGGCTTCACTTGTGAAAAATTATAATCTGGAATAAATCCAAAAGACAATGGGGCAACGTCAGACTTAAGAGCAGTAAAAAAACAAAAAAACAAACATGTGTTACATATATTGATCACTCAGTTACTTTCTTGTAGAAAGAATTATGTTGCAATATTTCTCTGGTTCTCTGCAACACATCAGTCAGATTGGTGTGCAAAAAGCTGCTGAATAAATATATGTTGAGAAAATTGCCTCAAAACAACCTATTTCCTGTGTATTCTTGTGTGGTTGGCAGGATGGATGGATGGATGGATGGATACGGTCGTGTACACTTTACACATGAGTGACAACAGAGTGCATGCATCATCTTCTGCCTCAACAGTTTGCTATAATGAAATCATGGAGGTCGGGCATGTGTGGCACAAAAAACCATTAAAGAAAAAAGTTTGACCTGCTGGATATGCAGGTAATTCCAAGTCTCCGTGCGATGCAATTCAAGTCATTATCATCTGTGATAACAGAATCCTTCACAGTGATGTTGTACACCACAGTGTTAAAGACAAAAATTGTGTGATTATTTTATTGTGCTATTTGTAAGAAGTGGCTTGTTGTGCAAAAGCTACTTTCGATGTAATTACACTTGAACGACATATTAAAATTAACCAAAAGGAGAAAATGTGAGAAAGTGAGATGTGTGAAAGCTGGTAAAACATTGCAGTCAACAGAGTGAGGTCAGTCAGTCCTGTCACGGTTAATGGATCCTGATCAATTGAGAAGTTAAGGTGGAGGGAGGAAGCACAATGGCAGGAGAGCGATGGAGAGATAAAAGAGGATGGAGGGCCTCATCGTGATGAGAGTGATGAATAATATATGATCAGGCTGCTCATGACTTACACAGCAGACTGGACTGTCCGTCATGTCCAGCTGGTTCACAGGCTCAGGGAGAGGATACATCAGGTGCAGCCTGTCCACACACATTACAAAGAAATTATACATTTTTCTTTAACATTGACATGGGAGTCATGAAGACCTTTTTTGTGTTTGTTTTTGTGTTATGTGTTTAGGAACACTCAGACAAGGAAGGAAGGAATCTATTAATGCAATTTCAGTTTATTTGTAGTTTTTACTAATGAGGACATGCAGTTCTCTACATAAATATAATATTATGTGGATAAAATGCATTTAATGTATCTGATTGATTCACTAATGCTGGTATCTAAACATCTTGGGAGGAATACCAGAAAACTTGATCCACATTTAATGTCCAACTTCTTCCAAGTTTTTTGGACTTGCTGTTTGGATACATCAGCAATTAAGAAGTCTGACCGTTATTGTCCTTTTATTTGAATTTTCAACTAGGTATTTTTATACAGACATTTATGGTTTTGCACTTTTACACAAGAAAAAACATGTTTGTCAAAGTTATCCCAGAGCACCAGATTTTTCCAGCTGCTGCAGTTTCCCTGAAGCTCTCTGAAGCCCCCCCAGGAGAGACCCACCCCACACTTTAAAATATATTCAAGAGTGTAGAAAAATAAACACACAGCCTAGTGAGCATGTGCGCCTCCAAACCAATAAAACTAGTCCCTACTGAAATTTGTCCACATTTCTTTGAATTTGTAGTATTTATGTTCTCAGATAATCACAATTTGAATACCAGCTCTATAAAAAAATGTGTTTGAATTCATCTAGAGATGTTCTCACAAGCAGAACAGTCAGACTTAAGAACAGAAAGACAAAATAAACACAAAAACACAAAATGCCTCCAGTCCATGGTTGTCGCTGGCATTAAAAGTAAATGAGGTTGTCAGTAGTCTTGCTACTGTTTATACTGATGCTGACAGAGAGAATTATGTTGCCACTGATTCAAACTGGCACATATTTTAAAAATTAAATTCGTCCCTAAAAGGAAAGTAATAAAATTTAGCTTCCCTTGAACAAAATGTTCCAACTAGAAGCAGTACTTCTAAAGTAGATTGTTTTGATTTTGAAGAGCATTTATTTGCAAATATTCAGTGTAAAACAAAAGAGGGTGAGAAGGGAGACAAGCAGAAGGGAAAAAATTAGAAATGCGGTGAAACATGGTGGTAAAATATTCAGTCTCCATCTGTGAAGCCAGATACCTGCAGCCAAACAAAGAATCTTATTTGGATTTCCATCTACCGTAGCAGAGGTGTCCAAACTTTTCCAACTGATGGCAAAATGCCCAAAAAAATATACCAACTGCAAGTATGTGCACTAGAGGGGAAATTTCTGCACTCACTGGATATCTGGTGATATCTTAGATGTGTAATTTTTTTTATTACAATCTATATTTGTAAAGACAGTGCTGAAACTCTGAAGGACAACACAATCATGTGCAAGTTTTAACACATGGGCCATATTCCAGGGAAGATTAAAAATGCAGGCCCTAGTAGTTTGGACACACCTCCGTTTAACACAGGTTTGTGGTTGATCCCATCTGACATCGGGCGAGAGACGTAACTCACCCTGAAAGGTCGCCGGTCCATCACAAGGCAGAAAGATACACAATGACGAACACGCAGTCATGCCTAGGGACGATTTAGAGACACAGTTTACCTTATATGATTATATTTGGGACCTGTCCAGCGAGTATCTTGTACTCACCCTTCAGTAGGTGGGATTGGCTCTAGTGTCTTGCGACCCTGCACAGGATTAAGCAGTAGAGGAGATAATTACAGGGATGCTTTATATTTGGGTGTAAACGACGACCAAGAGAAAACTGAACATGCAAACAATCAATTGAACTGGCGATATTCTCAACGTGAGGAGAGAGGGCTGTAGCCACTACATCATTGCCAAACATTGTATCCAATATCCTAAATATAGACTTACTCAGAGGACTAATTGCATGTTCAACCTATGCCTGTGTTTTCTCCAGGTACTTTGGCTCTCTCCGACAATCCAAAAACATGCTTTTAAGAATAAATTGTGACTCTGGCGTACCCAGTCAGTCGCTCAAATTCTGCTCAGTGGCTTCAATGACTGGAAGTTACACAAGCACTCCACATGACCATTCTACCTTCACATACACCAAAGCCAGTGGTGTGGTCATGTAGCTGAGAACTTTCAGATTTATCACCCAGAATTCACCTTCACTGCAGCCACAAAATGTTGTGCCATTTCACTTCAGCAGACATAATATCATATCCCCGCCCGCTATTATTTACATCCTGCAGTGGCTTTTCCACCAGTCCATTTCATGTGATATACAATATGTTGACATGAACACCTTGCACCAAAGCATGTGGACCTGACAAGGAATATATATGTGTCAACTTTAAGTTTTATTGCTTCTTATATACCAGTGCTGTGTGGCTATATTTCACATTGTGTATATGTGCACAGTCAGTAAACAAACATAAAAATGCTGCTGCAGCTCTAATAGATTATCAGCCCGAAGAAGCTACCGCTGACGTGCAGAGATGATCGCTGTCATTTGCCTCATTTGTGAACCAAGCCCACCGTATTCCCCTCTGATGCATGCTTGAAGAAAATAATGGGGGAGGCTGGGCAGGGCCGGTCTCCGCCTCGGGTTTTGTAGATTTTACCGAGCGGGAAGATTATTGCAGAGGTGCAACTTGCTGAGTAAGTGGCTCTAAGGAGCTGATGAGCGTGCTCAGCCACTGTTTTCTAATAAAATGGCATCTGCCGATTTATTGCTGGCTCTGGAACTGACCATACTGCAGAGTGATTTATTAGTGGGCTCACTCTGAGAAGAAATTGGCTTTTCATTTTAGCTTCAGATTCATGTTCGTAGAGGGCATTTTTTGGTTTGGCCCTAAGGAGTTAAAAGAACCCAGTTTTGCCCTGGTTGTCCTCCTTCCATCTCTCTATCTCAGCCCATCGACCCAGAAACCCTTCAGTACATACAGCAGCACAATAGATCTGCCCTCGCTTCAGTGGAAAGTGGCCATCTGAGGTTATTAGAGGGGGGCTGGGGAGGAATGTCAATGACAGATGCGGGAGGATGAGACAACCTTGGCAGGCAGGGGGCAGAGGTGCTCTAACTGTGAAGCAAAAAGAGAAAAAGGAGAGCTGTCATAACAGATCAATTATGTAAACACTCTATATGCACATACTAATGCATACAGTTGCATAGGTGCCATTGTAACCTTCAGATCACCGCTCAAAGACACTGCAGGTTTAGCAATGCGGCAGGTAGGACTCTCCATGTGAAAAGGTAACAGGTAAGACAGAATTGTTAAAGTAGTATGCAGCTTGTCTTCAATAAGCAGTGAAGCAAAGCAAACAGCTTAATCATTCAACCAATTTCACAGCAGTGCGATTGCTGCTGTTACATTTGTTACTGTAGAAACAATACAGAACTATGTCCACTGGACACAGCCAGCCAAGTCGAAAAGAACAATAATAAATCCCTGCCAAAAACTACACTGGACAAAAAGACTGTGGAGTGTACAAACTTTGGTCCGATTAGATATAGTGTGCGGCCGGTCCCCTGAGAGGTGCCTTAAACCACCAGGGAAATACTCCATGATTACTGAGATACTGCGGCTGATCGAGTCAGGAACCATACAGAGCATTTTTCAATGTGAAACCTATCAAATCCACAAACAAAGATGGCATGAAATGAACTGTGTCACAACACCAAAGACACGAATGCATCCCTGAAGGCAAAGAGCACATTATTACCTCCTGCTGGAAACCAAGGTATGGTTGTGGCAGCAGGCCAGCAAAGCAGGAGGATGTAACTACCTATTGGGGAAATATGTTGTAAAAATGTTAAAGCCCATAACCGGAGGCAAAATGTAATCAAGTACGTGTGCAAGGGTTGCATAAATTCAAAGCCATAACTTCCTTTATACACTTCATAACAGAAATGTTCCAAAGAGGTGAGCGAAGGCACCATCCTATACACTACAGCTTTGTGTGTTGTTAGCATCTTAGCACGAACAGCCAACACTCACCTGAATGAGCAAACAACAGGTTTTAACAGGAAAAGTATGTGATGAGACGATAAACAATAAGAACAAATTTCTCTGCAAAGTACTTTTACAAGTCCAAGTGGGTTTGAGTATGCGTTTTTTAACAGGTGTTGGCCTCACCTGGTTGATTAAGTCCGATTTATTGTCTTTCCGCGAACGATAGGTGAAGGCATGAACCACCTCCGCACAGCGTACGTCACAGAACGCAACTTGAAGACCACGAGCGCTCAGAGGAGTATGTTAGAGTTGCGTGTAAATAAAGAAAGGCCCTTTTACAGCTTTTTTATAATGAAGTTCAGGTTTAGTCCTGGCACTCGGAAGGAATATGATGTTATTTTCAGAATACTATGACGCACTTTGCAGAGATAGCAACAGTTATACACATTTGGAGTTCAACCCTGCTCACAAAAATGCCTTTGTCTTTAAAACACAGAATCCATAACCAAATGTGGACAGTAATGGCTTTTTAAAGGACATTTTGTACATTTTAATTCCCAGCTCACATGTGCAGGTTGATACAGTAAGTCAATACATGTGACTCTAAATGTGTTTTTCAGTGTTTACAGTGTTTTAATTAATGTGATTTAAACATGTATTGAAGATTGTGACGTAATTCAAACGGAGCTGTTGGAACTTCTTCTTATGCCACTTTATAAAATTAACTTCAAATTTATGCATCCAGGAACAAAAACATGAACTCCACTCAGACCCGTTTTTCATGTGCTATGCTTTGTTTTTAGTCCTATAAACATAAGTAGCTCTATTTCGGAAATATTAAAAAAATAATGAGAAAACTCTTAGTGTCATTTTCTGTACATATCTTTTCAAAAACATGTTTTTTTTTCCCCTCCCATTTCTCAACACATTAAGCATTTAAACATTGTATTGGTGTTAGTGATACCACTTGGCATGGGTGGTAGTGACAGTATTCATGATTTCAAAGATTGGGGGCTTTTCAATGTGGGGTTTGCATGTTCTCCATGGGGTTTCTGTGTCATTCTTGTTACCTCCTACACTCCAAAAACATGTTTAGTGTGAATGTGTGTGTCCTTGATCCTGTGCCTGCCTTGTGATGGATTGTTGACCTGTCCAGAGTGTATACTCGGCTCCTCACAACCCTGAGGTCGATCATGCAGTCCAAAAGATGGATGCATGGCTTTTGCACGTCACATCACACCGTCTCCACAGTCTAGATTTGAACCGACAACCTGCTGCTCTGAGCATTCACAAGCTTCCATTGACATTTGCAATAGAGTGAATTTTACATAATTTCCACTGACTTAATATTCAAGAGAAATTTAAGTCAAATGATCCAATATTTGAAAACAAAAACAATCATTCTACAAATGCTTCCTTTTTTTATTACCACCAGCTGCAATAATCATGGCACAACACCACAGATTAATGATAATTCCTTGACAGAGGCAGCAGTTCCAGGTTGGAAATCATTAAAACTAGATTTGCATAAATCATGTTGAGCAGTGGAAAACATCACTGAAATGTCATATATGTCGCAGTTATCAGCTGCACTGTCAGATATGATCATTTAAGAGCACTCTTAGATAATTGTCTTGTACATTTACAATTATTCATCTGTTTTGGGATTTTTTTTCATTGTAGCATCAATGTTTGAATGTGAGTAAAGGAGATGTAATTCATAGTGTCTTTCTCGTCTCCCTCCTGTTTAATCATAGAGCGTGTTCTTGGAATTCACAAATTCGGCTGTGAAACTGAGGCATCATTGACCTCAGTTCTAATCCGCTGCCAATCAAGCGGACGAATCCTGTGTTTCCATGGCGATGTGAAAGGGTAGAGATGACTCGTGTTTGAGAAAGGTGTAGTCACAAGTGAACTCTGCATTTTGTGTGCGTGTGTGTTTGTGTGTGTGTGTGTGTGGGTGGATGGTCAGGATTTCAAATAGCAGCCCAGCTACAGGCGCACTGCTGTGCACCTTCTGTGACTTCTGCATGCCAGCGAACGCAAGCAGACCATGAATGTTTCACACACATGCGTCCACAGAGGCATTGATTACAGACGGAACATCTCCAGATACGAAGAAGATCTTATGAACCGGTGTACTGCAGCATTCAGTTAAGCAAGATTTAACTCATTAAAAGTAATGACGTTTATGCCCTTTTCAATTCAATGCGAGTGCCCATTGATTGATCCACCTCGTTGTTATAGCAGATCAATAGAACCTGATGGTGCAGTGTCTCTATCCCCTGGGAAGGAGGTCATTGATGGTGGAAGTCCGTCAATAGAAATCTAGATTCAAGATAAGATGTTACTGCAAATATATATTTGAATAATCAGGGAGAGTTGTACATTAATATAACAAATGTGTGAGATACAAGTCAGACGTTTTTAAATAAACAGACACATGATTGGATATTAAAATGTAAGTAAATACAAACACATTTTGAAGATGTGCATAAAATCAGCACAACTGAAGAAATCAAAAATAAGTTTTAAAAATTCAATGAGACTGTCAGCATGTATATTTAAACAATGAATACTTTGCAAAGAGAGATGTGTAGAAAAGGAGGCTGTTTTTCAAATTTGTTAGCCTTTTTTATTAATGAAACCACAGGAAAAAAAAAAAAATTTTCCCTGAATAAAGGCTGCAACCTCACCTCACAGCTTACTAGTTAAATTCAATCGTCCAAGATGTTTAAATGAACATAGACAATTCAATATTATTATAGTGTTTAATGTTGGGAGCATATCTAGTTATTTGCATAATGTATATGAAGCTCAGTCAGACTTCAGCAGTGAATTTGAGTGAATATATTTTACCTCCAGAGGTAGTCAGGCACGGAGAAATGCTGCAAAGTGGACATCAGCAGGGTGGATGAAGGGTTAATGTGCTGTGAAAATAAGGAGTGTGATGTGACACTTGAAGGTGAGATTTAGAGGAAACCACAGCCAAAGGTCAAACACAGCTCTGGGGGTGTTTTGGGTGGAGTGTGATTCTACATATCTTGAACAAATTATTTCAGGTCATTTCAGCTTTATTTGACAGCTTGAGCGTGTGAGAGGCTCCCACACATTTCTGGATGGCTAATGTGAGGATCAGTGAGAGTGAAGTCAAACCCACAGAGGCTGTGAGAAGGTGATCATCAGCCCGGCTTCCACTTACAAAGCAGGATGGTTTAAAAAAAATCAAAAATGGCCATATTGGGTCACTGACTATTGCTTAATTGAAATTAACGGATACCAGATAATGTGAGATGAGAATGGACGTCTTTGCTGCTCGCAGGAGGACATCCTCTGTTCAATTAAAAAAAAAAAAACCCCTCAACGAATCAAAGCCTATCCTCATCCCTGTGCACCCCGAGCTAAATGAAACCCAGTCTCTCAGACCTGTTCTTTTTTTTTTCCACGTCTGCTCAGTTGCTCTCTATAAATACATAAGGTGCTGTTTCCAAGGTAACAACTCTACGGAGGATTGGCCACCTGAATTTCAGATGGAGCGGGTAAAGGAGGGTGAAAAGCGGCCGGCTGTGTCTCAGACTGGCAGGAATACACCCAGACTGCTGATGTGGGCGTCCCACAGTGAGCATCAGTCTTCATTAACCCCAAAAAGCCTCACCTCAGGCCCGTGACAAGGAGACGTGTCATCAAAACTCTTTCCATCAGTCTCAGGAGGTGGAAGTCTGAACTCAGGGTTTATTTATAGCTTACACAGCAATATTCTCACTTTGCCTCCCTGTTAATTTGATTACACATAACAACAGCAGCATTCTTAATTATATACTAATCAAGATTAACCTGTTTAAGCAAAACCACATTTTTATTAAGAAGTTTTCATTATGCTAAATTGTAGGGATAAATTTAAGTTGTATGGTTTCAGGGTGAATATCTGAACCAAATTACACTTCAACTGAAATTTGTTTTTCTACCTTGAAGGCACAATCAGACGTGTTAATACATTGAGCGGATCGTGGTTGCTCTCTAGTGTTGAAAATGTGGAACTGCAACATTTTAACATCTAAACTCCTTAATATCGGGGCATCAAATAAAGGTTTACATTATCTAATGAAAAGAGTGAGGTTTATACATAAAGATTTAATGTATTAAATAGCTTAGCATAAAATAACTGCAGTCAAGGAAACAGTAGTCTTGACTGACCATAGCAAAAATGACCAGATGCACAAATATTTCAGTTCCATTTATATCACTTTTTGTGTCAAACACTGTGTTCAAGTAAAAATATGTTATTTCTACAGTGATATTTTACTGGGAGATTAAATACGATGTAATTATTTATTATCAAAAAAAGCAGTACCTTGTATGTGTTGCATATACTAACCAGACATGTCTTTCCAGAAGTGTGACAGCTTATTGTCATACATGGGAAATTGACTGAAGTCAGCAATGCTCCAACCCTTATTTTTCCCTCCATTTTAGTTATTGCTAATTATAACTTTTGCCAATAAGCAACTCTGTGCCAAATAGCTAAGAAGTTAACAGTTGTCTAATCATTTCATGTGCATACTCTTACTGTCAATTCACTTTAACCAACTTCATTACTTTTGGAATTTGAGGTTTTTACTGAGAACATGAAGAATTTTAATTAACATTCAAACTTTTGGATCTGCACTGCCAGTAAGTTTAGTATCTTCACAGAGAAAAGTGATTATTTCTATCAGTTGTTTGACATATTTCCATTGTTTTATCTTGAGAAATGTCTGAATACAGATTTTATTTTGTACTTGAAATGTAAAGTCAAGAAAAACTTCAGTAGTTTGTTCAACCCTCAAATCTCAGAAACTAAAAGAAGATAAAATGTAAATGTCATGCTGGGTACATCGGTTTTATCTGCGTGGTTCTGCATGTTCTCCACATGCCTGTGGGTTTTCTTCTCAGATGACACAAAGAGGTATAAAAGATGGATGAATGAAATCTTGATTACGTGTTTAGCATGAATTGTCACATCAGTAAAAAAAAAAAAAAAAATCCCAGCTCTGGAAGCTCCCGATTGATTATTGAAGGGTGAACCTATTTAATTAAACATTATAACGTATATCACACAGAGGAGCCTCAAGAAGGCTGAATATAAAATATTCTGCTCAAATGTTCACTGGGAGCTTTTTCAAACACTCACCGACAACTCAATATAATCCATCAGCTAAATTAAACCCCGGGTACATTGTGACATTATGTTCATTACTGAGAGGTGACATTTTACTCCAGAAAAAAAAATAGAGGCACAGGAGGTGTACAATAGAAATCTGTATTATAGTGCATTTATCAGAAGTTACAAGACAAGTTAAAAATAAAAAAAAAAGCGCAAGGTAAATAAGAAAGACATACACACACACAACCATGTCATTTGTACAGAAACCATTCTGAAAATTAAAGCTTCACATCTGAACATGGGGACGTGGAGGATGCAGATAAGAAAACTTTTCTTGCAGGATTTTATATACACTCGGGTTTTCTTGTTAAGGAATTATTAGAATGATGAAAGCTTAAAAGAAAAACGTC
>OMNM01005773.1:6894-28777 GCA_900302745.1 Parablennius parvicornis
TTTTTTTCTTTTTTTTTTTTTTTTTTTTTTAATTGTAAATCCTGAATGGGTCATAAGCTGTGCTGGTGTTTAGGGAGATTTATTTGAAAGACTGAGCTTTATACAGGATATGTATATAGTTTATGGATAGATGAATGAGTCTGAAATGCATTAAAAAAATTAAGTTGAAGGAGAAAAAAAGTATATCTTACTTATGTAGATATTTTTCAGATGGATCAGCCTATAATTTTAGTTTTCCCAATACTTTTTTATATGGGTTTATTGTCTTCATGTGAAGGATTGCAGAACATTTTGTTTTACTTTAAACTTGTGACCCAGATGTTGGTTATGCAGTTTTATTTCCTATTATATAAGTGATTACAATTTGCATTTGTTTATCTATTGTCATCAAGTCTCCTGAAATCGACTTCTCAGCTGTGTTTGCATTATGTGCAGTAGATGAGCGTCAGCAGGTCTTCAGTTTGGGAAAGCAGGCAGGTACATCAAGAATGCAGCAGACTGCAGCATCCCCACATAATGAAATCATCTTCCGGCCTGTCTGTTGGTCGGCTCTTAACTACACACAATAATCTACTACATTAGCACATGTTAAGTAGAAGGTTGTCTATACAAATAGACATGTAACTACATTCAAGCATGAATACATTTTGCATGTCTGACACAAAAAAAAAGAATCCCGTTTATAATCATGTCACTTTTGTTTATTGAAAAACAAAATGTATAGCAACACAATTTGAACATCAACAAAGTGAAGGGTTAGCATTATAAAGTCTTTGAGTGAACCCCCTCCAAAGATAAGCTGACACGGACCCACATTGCTGGGAACACTGGTCACATCACAACAACACAACAGTTCACATCCTGCAGGCCTCCTCTGATTTCACTCGAGATATGTTCAACAGGGCATCTTCCTCTTTGAACTTAAGGTAGCACTGTTGCAGATGTGAATTTTATCATTCTGTCTTTGCACGAGGTGAAGAGGACTTGGAGATGAAGCCATTTCTTTTCAACTTGGATTCAATGAAGTGGAAATCTTCTATACAGTATGTTTGTGATTATCATCCTCACACAAAAGGCATAATAACAGGTGTTCAAAACATTATGTTTCGGATGCAGCACTTCCTGGACACTCATCCAACACATTCAAAGCAACATGAAAGATTTCCTTCACAAGTAGGACACTATTCTAATAGTGCCTCACTACCATCTCCAAATCATTAGAAATTGGAGAAACTTTTTAATGATTGTGAAGAGACGAGTGAATGTAAATACAAACCCCAGTCCCTCGCTATTCTTCAACAGAAAGGCTTCACTGCACTCTTGTGGTGGTAACATGACATTGCTCAACACCTTTATAAGTTAACCAGAAAATAAATCTCAACTTGCGCAATACAATCATTAATCTATGTTGGTTGGACTGAACTGGCCTAAATATCTGTTCGTTCAACAGCAGGTTTCTGACAGAGAACAAATTCAGAAACCTACGGTCTGAGAGTAATTGCATCCACCAAGGACGTAATAAAATCACCTGCATTTTTTAAATTCGTGTTAGCAGGATTATGTCAAAACTACTGAACAGATCTTCACCAAATTTTCACCAGAGATGGATTTTAGGCCCCAGATGACTCCATTCAATTTTAGGGGTTCTGGATCCGGATCCGGATTACAGTTTTTATGGTCTTAAGCAAATTGCATCAAAACTACTTGTCGGATCTTCACCAAATTTTCACTAGAGATAGAAATTAGATTATAGAAGAATCAATTATATTTTGGAAGTGATCCAGATCTGAATCTGGATCCAAATTCTGGATCTGGATTTTAAATTCTGGGGTCTCAAATGAGGATCACAACAAAAGTACATGACAAATCTTCAACAAATTTTTATTTCATACATGTATCAATTGGCAAGATAATACCTTCAGATTGTTTCATGTAAACCGAATCCAGATGAAAATTAGAATTACAGTGCAGATAATGTCTTTCCTTGTGTCCATGTCAATGTTGGCGGACGTTAGAAATCTGATTGCTCTTGTTGTTCATGTGAATTTAACTAAAAACCTTCAGTTTGAGTTAAACATCCCAGGTAACATCAGTTTTTCTGTCTGTGTCTCAAGCTTAGGACTTGTGGCGCTCAAAGAAGCAACATGTGAAGAGTCACTGAGAGAAGAAAGAAGAAGAAGTAGCCGGCATGTTTCAGGACCAGTTAGTGATATTTGTTGTGTTGTGCATGTGGTGGGTTTGCTGTCCTCCCTCTCACTTTGACCTGTCAGAGAGGTGGGTGCATGCCTGGTAGTATCCCTCTCTGATGATGGCTGAGGTGGATGAGGGGTTGGACAGGTAGGAGACGACAGTGAGAGAACAAAAGTTGTTAGGTTTGGTGTAGGAGTTGGTTGTGATGTCACACTGGGGGAGGAGGAGGCTGGCGTCTGTTGTGATCTTCCCATGCATCGCTCCTGAGCCTCATGCAACAACTTCGTAATTGCCCACCTCAGTTGCCATTGCTCAGTTGGATCTTTTATCAGACGCAGCTCACAAGCAACATGCTTCCCAAAAATCTCTTCGGCATCATTAAAAGAGTGGGATCCAATTTGCCTGAGGATCCTTAGTTTTTCTTCCTCAATTTGCACTTCCCTCTCTTTTGCACTGCACTTTTCCACAGACTTGTACGCCTTTTTGTACGGACTTTCAGGGCCCTGTTGTAGTTGTGGTTGAGGTGAAGGCACTGGGCTTAATGGGCCCAGAGTTGAGGGTGGTGTAGACGAGGGTGCGGGAGATGGAACGTCAGGTTCATCATTCTCCACATCTTGCTCTGCATTGATGTCTGGAGTGACCAGCTGTAAATCGTGATTCAGCTGAATAAAGGAAAGAAAATATACATAGATGTATTGACTTTTACATCAAACACAATAACACATTCATGAGGAAATGTTGTAGGTAACTAATTTACAGATAATATTAAATTTAACTGGGACCAACGTTGCACTGAAAAATCCATGGTTTTCGAAAGAAATCAGATCAGTGCAGCAGTCAATTGCTGAGCTGTTAAATAATTATAACACATTGAATACATAGTATATGTGTCTTTTGTGTATTTAACACATATACACATATACACACACACACACACACACATACTTCTAGAGTGCTGAAAGAGTGACGAGGTATAACGTGGGGTTTTAAAAACTCCATGTTTTTCAGGATCCATTTTTGGCGCGGAGTGGCTTCTTTGGTCCCACTTCCGCTCACTCTGGGATGCAACAGCTTCCCATACTGGGTGCGCAAGGACGTTGCGTGAGTCATGACTTCACCAACTGTGGAGCACAATATAGAGGGTCACATTATTTAATAACCGAAACCATGTGCTGTGGTCTATTTACAGCTGTGTGCGTGTGTTTGCCAACCGGTAAGGTTACTAACTTGGAAGCTGCAATTTCGCCGCTATACTCTTCCACGCTTCGTTCTTCTTGGTGCGGCTGTGGTAAAAGCGGGAGGAAACATCGAAAAGGCAAGGCCTGTCCTGCCACAATTCGACGAATCGGTCCTCTTTACCATCCCACATACGTTTATTATGTTTCGGCATTGTAGTTGAAAAAGAAAAAGGCTCAACAAGGGTGTGTTGATAATAAAACTGATCAGAGTGGATCTGCCTATGAGCGTGGGGCCAGTGCAGTTCGGTGTCGCACGGATAAAACGTCATTTCATACTGCATTTCTATTGGTTAGTTAAGGTGACGTTGTCGCAGCTGCAGCCACGATCCCGGAAATATCTCACTTTTTGTTTGTTTTTGTTTTTATGCTTTTTAAAATATTTTTGTTTAGTTTTAGTTTTTTAATTAACAAAATCATTTATAAATTCTGTAATTCAATCTTCTCAAAGGCTTTTGAGAAATCAAAATAGGTGCTTAGAGTAAAGTAAAATTAATCAAATATAAATACATATCTACAAGTAAATGCAGTTCTTGAACAATTATATGGAATGCAGTCAGAAAATAAATCACAATCAACACAGAAAAGAAAAAACAAAACAAATCAAAACCAAAAAAGACACAAATTCAGGGCTTTTTTATATATCGTAATTATCAATCAAATTAAATAGTTTTATTGCATGTTTACTCTTCATTTTTAAACGGCTTTAGTGAAAAAGAGAAAACTCCTTATGAAAGACATAAAACCTGGGATGTACCATCATGTATTTGCATTTGTGTATGTAAAATTTTCAGAAGATGAGGATATTGTTAATTAAGCAATTATAATCTGTGATTTTCTGATACAAAACCATGAATAATATCCTTTGGAAAAAATGGTTTAAGTACAATATTGGTATGAAGCCAGTCATATATATCAGCCCAAAGAATATCGGACACTAGAGTCACGACTTAAGATTCTACTCTCCCACGTTCACAATCTTACATCTGTGATGTCCACAAATCGCAATAAGAAAAAGTTGATGAATCCCACCAGAAGGATCTATGTATTACTTATGTATCATTAACGGGTAGACAACGACTCTGTGCTCAAGTTAATAGCTTTAGTAACAAACTCCATTACTAAGAATTCCACCGGAGCGCGGGCTTAGGCGCATTATAAAGAAACGGAAAATTTTATGGCAATTACATCACACTGTCATGACAAACACACACACACACACACACACACACACAGGTCATAGTCGTATGCAACACTGTGTCACTCTTCTAACTATGCGTATTGCTGATGACCACAGTTTATATGATTTCTGTAACTTCCGTCTGCTAAATCACTTCATATGAACCTACCCCACCAAAGTTTCTGCTGACCAATACAAATCCCTCCATCCATAATCCACTACACAACACATTACAAGGGATTCCTCTTCTTCTATTGTCCTCCCTGTTTAGTTCTACCAGTCCCTTATCTCTCTTCTTTTATTGGTAATAAGTAACTGCAGATCTCTCCTCATACCATTAATGTGGCCTTATCAAATACATGTATTGCTTTATAAGCACACCAAACCTTGTTATCCTCTGTCCATGTTCATATTCTCACACATATTTGTCACTTTTGCATTAAAAAAACTGTGTACTTTGTCACGTGTTGCCCTGCGATTTGAGTTAAACATACTATTTGATATTTGGTTTTCTGGGCCTGTGTCTGAAGGTCAGAGGTCCCAAGTTTCTTGGTCATTATTGGCATGAAGCAGGGAGACGGTTTTTCAACAAGCAAGATAACTGTGGTCGATTTGTTATCACAGGTAGATGTTTGTTGAAATGGTGTCTGTTGGAAAGAAGCAAATGTTGATCTTTGGAAAGACGTCAGTGAGAAACCTGATGTGTATTGTTTTAAAACAATAGACTAAAGGAATTCCATATCTCTGTTAAAAGAAGTTGGTACAACTCTTTTCTTGCATTTTTTGAATCAACTTGAAACATATGAGGTATGATTATACTGTATAAAATAAGATAACTAAAAAAGATTTGAATCTGCTGATCGCAGTGCAGGCATTAAAGAAAATTACTATATATATGAAATTGACAACACTAATATGTAGATTACCAACATTTTGAAATTGATTATTATTATTATTTATTATTTATCTAATATTTTTATTTTTTCAGTTCAGCCACCACATGGTGTTCATCTCATCTCTGAACCAGACACAAACACAAGCCAGTGAGTATTTCACAAGGTCCCAAACCCTCTCATAGTACTTATTAGCAACTCAAAGCCTCAATATTAGATGGTGAAAAAGAATCAATATTGCTGCTGGCTTGGTCTTAAAGTCACTGTTGCAATTTCCTGGTAAACCATGATCACAGTACTATATACTAATATTTCCTTCAATGAAGCAACAGTGAACAGAGTCTTGCAGCAATGAACAAATAGAATCAACAATAAAATGAGTCTGTGCAAACATTTGCCATCATTTACAATCATGCAATACATAATAGTGAGGTCATAAGTGAATCTTGAACCATTGTACAGCTTTAAAGTCACATTACAAATACAGATAGATCAAATATAACATATAAACACTAAGTCTGAGAAGAACATTATTTAAGTTGAGTAAAACTGTCTGTTCACACTAAGTCAATTCTACTTGATAAGAAACCTTAAAATAAGATATTTAAATCTAGATTTATGGTTATATTGTAAAGGAATTCTATTCTATTCTATTCTATTCTATTCTATTCTATTCTATTCTATTCATGTTATTAATGCATATGTTTACATCAGGGGTCTGCAACCTGTGGCCCCACAGCTACAGTACATGTGGTGTTTGGCCCCTCAGTGGTGGCTCCCTGAACTTTAATTAAAGACTTTAAAAGGCAGAACTAAAATGGGGGCAAATAGTTAAAACCACAAGAAATGGGGAAATTGGAAACCTAAAATGGCAAGAATTTCAAACAGAAGAAAAGCTTAAAAATAGGGGAAAATCTCACAGAACTACATAAATACAGTCAAAATGGTTACAACTGAAAAAATTAAATAGATTAAAAAATGCTGAGAAGGAAAATTGCAAACTCTAAATCAGGTCCAAAAACAGCAGAAAATATAATGAAATGTTTACCATGCTAAGTTGTAATTGAAACTTCATACAAGCTGCAACACAAGACCATGTAGATATGGTCTTTATAAATCAAAACTGTAGAAGCTGTGTCATGCCTCATTTTAAAAGTTAAAGGTGTTCTGCAGCCACAGTTAAATTAGATTTCGTGGAAAGGGACAAAAATGGCTCATTTGGTCAAAAAGATGCAGACCCATGGTTTAGATAAATATATCATAGATAAATTTCAACACATTTAAAAAAAAAAGAAATCAATTAGCTAATTTATCATTCAGTTCCTTGAGTTGTGGAGGCCCCGCCCACATTGCGTGGGGAACGACTACAACCCCCACAATGCCTCGCGGTTCTTGTCGACGTGGGAAGGCACAGGGAGGGATCCGGACACAAACAAATGTCCACGGCATTTTTTCTCTGTTGGGGCTCGCTGTGAAAAAGAAAACCGTGACATGTCAGGCGGATTCGAGAGAGAACTTCCTGACATCTGAAACATGTGGCTCAAACCAGAGGAGATCCTGCTGAAAAACGCCTTTAAACTGTGGGTGACCGAGAAGGATAATGAGTACTTCATACTGCAAAGGAGACGGGGGTACGGGGAAGGTGGAGGCGGCTTGACAGGTAACGACAGCCGTCTCGTGATCGCAGCCCCCTCTCGGTCGTTGTTTGGGACAGCTGCCTGTCACAGGCACAATTACAACATATTGAGTTATTAACGGGTTAAGTCGCCATACATTTGCTGGGCTAACGTGCAGTGTGCCGTGCAAAGGGCGGTGCTGCTATGTAACCCACAGAAAGAAGCAAAAAAAAAAAAAAAAGGCTGATTGCAACAGGTACGAGACAAAATGACATGAGTCAGCTCTGATCAACTGGGTTTTAACTCTTCTGCAGGAGTGCATGTGTCCGAGTTCACGCCTCTGCACATTGCCTTCTTATTTTCTGTTTGGTGACACGGACGAGGCTTCACCTGCTTATCTCACTGAGGTTTCTGCAGGAGACACACGCTCCTTAATCTATTCTTGCAACATACTTCACTTAAAACCTGCCATTAATCAAAAGCAGATTAGACTCAAATACCCATACAAATTATTTTTCAGGGCTGTGGTGACCTGTTACTTGTTATGTAAGCTTTCACGTTTTGCTGTTGTGTTCAGTTTGTGTTTATTTTACCTCTTGACATCATTGCATTTGTAGCTTCACAGCAATGAGGGCAGCTGCGGACAGTGGTTGACAGTGGCAGGTATTTGCTTCATTCATCAATTGGGGAAAACATAGCTATGATTATATCCAAAGTGATGATATCCCATACTTTTAAACCCTATATGAATGAATCTACTCGGCAACAAGAAAAGGGAAAACTCTCATTTGAAAAGAAACACCTGCTTAGATTTCTATTTTTACTAACCAAACAATAGTGATTGTTTCTTTTGGTTAGGACATCATGCTTGTCAGGAGATTATATTTCTTTTGGAGATGGAGTCTCAGCTTTCAACCGCTTCCTTCGCAACAACATAAATGTAAATTTATATTCTAAATGATGAACCTTGGAGAAGAACATCGTTGCTATATATGATGTTTAGATCAAGGAAAATATGTATGCATTTTGCAACTTACATATTCCCTGGTTGAGCAGTGATGAAACCTTGTTAGTTTTTCTGGTGCTCTGTGTTTTTTTCTGACTTGCTGAATTGTCAGAAATTGTTTTTGCAGCATTCTCTATTAAAATTATCCAACATGCATCCTGAATTCCAGCTGAGCTTTGATAGAATTCTAGATTTTTTAGGACCGGTTTCGAAAATCTAAATGCACCAAATCTTTTCTGACTATCCACTTGACAGTGTAAGTATAGTATTGTAGATTACTAGTTTTCAACTACAGACCAGTGTGACAGTCCTAAGGTAATTAATGGATAATTAATGATAATAGGTGCTCTTCTTGATGAGGGCCAAAGTCCACACATCCATTGTGACTGGTTTAATGATGGTGGAGGTTAAGTACTATGTGATGATACACAGCATGATGCACCTGAAGACCTTTACAGCACGAGGGCTCTTCATGCCAGAAGGGTCTTTTTGTGTTCATACTGCATTTGTAGAAGTCCCTCCTGTTTTGTATAATATAGCTCTACACTGAGGAGAGCCTGAAATCCCTGGAACCTGCTCAATGAGTAGAGGTTTTTTCTTTTTTTTTTCTCCCATTATTTGGCAGCCTGCTGTTAGAACATGTGAAGAGTGGGTCAGTGTTCAGCAGGCGAGCCAGTATAGTGCTGATGCAGTGAATGAGAGCGGTTTCACTGCAACCTTGTTAATTATTCATGGAGGGCACGTCAGAGAGAAGTTGTAAAGGTAACAGATTTCGCTAATTTTAGTTCTGACATTGGTTTCCACTCTCAGTATGGATTTGAACACCTGGTTTGCAATCTGAGTTTTGAAATAAATAAAGAGAAACACTAAGACATCTTGCATTGCTGTCGACTGACACCGACAAAATAGGGTAAATTATTGATGGTTTTCCTGCTGGTAAATAGTTTAACACACATTATGATCATTTTCATTCACAAGTGACTCTGCAGATTCAAGAATGAGTTTGATGGACAGAAAAAAAACAGTCCTTAGACTTGTTCCAGTCTGTCATGTTTATCTCCATTTTTATGTTGCATGGCTGAATGTCACTTATTGAAATATCTCTAATGTTTCAGGCCTCCTCGTGGGAACTCTGGACACTGTGTTGGACTCCACATCCAAAGTCGCTCCCTATCGCATTCTGCACCACACACCAGACTCACAAGTGTACTGGTCGATAGCATGTGGTATGCATTTGAGTTTTCTTATCATTCTTGCAAATATTGATCAAAAATGGTAAAACCCTGCAAAAGTATGTCAAAACTATATTGTTGTTTAAAATTTTCAGATTTAAAGTGAATCATGCAGTCTGTTTATGTGACCATAAAATTCTCTTAAGTGGGCGTAGTCGGATAAGTTGTCACAGAGGCCTTTGAAGTTCATTGTCTCAAAGGTTTTCATTTGATTTCACATAAAATTGTTTCCCTCTTCACATCAGAAGTGACTCTGTTGGTTTTCTGTTGCTACACGTCCTGCTTGTTGGTTTTTTGTTGAGAAATCTTGAAGTAATAATTTTTTTTATAATCAGATAACTTTGATCTGATAGAGCATATCACATTATACCGTTTACAAGATCACTGATTTTACAACTGTAGAAAATGGATAATGTCTGCTTTAAAAGTGCATGTACACTGGCTGAATGTTTTTCTTTAAGCTACAATATAATACTAAAGTCAAAGTTACTAACCTGAGCTTGTTTGCACTTTGCTGGCAGGTGTCACCAAAGAGGAGATTGTTCAGCACTGGGAGTGGCTGCAGCAGAACATCATGAGGACGCTCTCTGTGTTTGACTCTAGTGAAGACATCACCAGCTTTGTACAGGGCAAAATTAGAGTAAGAATTTTTGATAATCAATTGTTTTACGTTGCACTTGATATATCCTACACAGGTGAATTGTTAATATGCTAAGCTGTTAAGAAAGCTCTTAGTATTTATCAATAAAACAATGATAATAAGGATTTGGTATTTTGGTCTGCTGTAATTTATCTGCCATGTTTCAGGGTCTGATTGCGGAGGAGGGGAAGACGTCTCTGGTGCTGGAGGAAGATCCTGAGAAGTTCAGAGAAGCACTTCTGAGGTTCGAGAAGTGGTTCGAGCTGCCGTCGGAAGAAAAGTTGGTCACATATTATTCATGCAGCTACTGGAAGGGCAAAGTACCGTGCCAGGGCTGGCTCTACCTCAGTACAAACTTCCTGTGCTTCTATTCCTACCTTCTGGGCTCTGAGGGTAAGCCATTTTATTGTGATGTTTATTTCATGTGCTGCCACTTTCTAATGTTTTTTAGTGTTCATAAAGACCCTTGCAACTGATAACTGTCATAATACAAAGTTTTTATGGCTTTAAAAGAGTATTGTTTGAGTTTTTCTAATAAAAATGCTCTAGGTGATGATGAGTTTCAGAATTACTAAAAGACTAATATAACTGTTCTCAGAATAATGTTTTAAAAACATGGTCAATTATTTTGCACTGAACATTTTCATGTTCATTCCTCTCACAGTGAAACTGGTCATCTCCTGGGATGAGATCTGGAGATTGGAGAAAACCTCGAATGTTATTCTGACTGAGAGCATCCACGTTTTGGCTCATGGCGAGGATCATTATTTCTCAATGCTGCTACACCTTAACGAAACGTTCGTCATCATGGAACAGCTTGCCGACTACTCCATCAAGCGTCTTTTTGACAAAGAGGCTTTCCAGAGAGAGCCGGCTCTCTCAGACCCACTGCAAATTACCAAGAGGTACTCGATGTGTGCTGAACTGCACAGCTTCACATGCAACTGAGCAAATATGACGTCTGACCTGAGATAAATGTCTTTTGTGTTTGTTTTAACCTTCTTAAAGTGCACAATGTGTCTGACATTACAGCACACAAAGCCTGTTGATGTACTTTTGTCACTATCAATACACATTTCAGCTGTTTATATAACTGACAAAAAATAATTGGTGCATGAAATATAAAATGTAATTCTTTATTCATGGTGTTTTCTCCTGCTCTACTTTATCTACAGAGGCCTCGAAGCTCATGCAAAGAGTGACCAATTCCGGGCATTTTTCAGGCTTCCCAAAGAGGAAAACCTGTTAGAGGTGCACGAGAGCTTTCTGTGGGTGCCCTTCAGCCACTATAACACACTCGGCAAGATCTGCCTGTCTGAGAACTACTTGTGTTTTGCCAGTCAGGACGGCAGCCAGTGCCACATTATCATTCCGATGCGGGAGGTAATGTCAAACAAAATCAGTATTACTGGGTCGCCCACATGTTGAGCACACCTTCCATACTAATGAATGACAGAAAATCTTCAGGTATGACTGCTTCCTACCTCTAGGTTGTAAATGTTGAGAAACCAGATTCCAGCAGCAGAGCATTGACAGTCTGTGTGCGGGGCAAGAGGGCGCTGCGTTTCTCTGAGGTGCGGGACTACCAGCGGCTGGCAAACACGATTCGTAGCAGGTGTGGGATTACTGCCAGCCCACAGCACTCTGCTTCATCAGAGGTGATGTGTCTTTTCAGTTTTACTCCACAATGATCTCTGTTTTTCATTTTGCAATTTGCAGTAGTTTCTGACAAATAAAATGATAAATCTGTGTGCCGAAGGTCATACGCGGCGAGTGTCAGTCGCTCATAAACCACTTTGAGGACAATCCAGAAGACGTAACGCTGATGGTGGGACAGAAAGACAGCAGCAAGGCTGTGAGCACCGAAGCTCTCATGACTGTTTTCCACCCCCAGGATGTGGAAAACCTGGATCCCAAAATGGTAAAAAAAAACCAATTTTTCAATGATCCTGATGTAATTGTAACATAGTGCACCTATACCCTAGTTGTATTCACACATGTCTGTCTAGAAATTCAATTCTTTAATATAGTGTATTTATTGAAATCCCTGTTAACCAGCTTAAAGAAAAGATGAAGGAGCAGTCTTGGAACATCCATTTCTCTGAATATGGACGTGGTACGAGTATGTTCTTCACAAGAAAGACGCGAGACCTGATTGTTCGTGGAGTTCCTGAGGCGTTGAGGGGAGAGCTGTGGATGCTCTTTTCAGGTCCTTAAACACCCATCATCACTTTTGTATCATTTACAATTGGTGACATACACCTGTCGTTATTTGAGTGTTGCATAACTAAGTGTTAGCTCTTCAAGTACTCACTCATGAATATCATCAATAATTTAATATCAGGCACTTAGGGTGGGAACGGTTTAACATCTGTTTTGTGGATCAACTGTGCTTTTGACTCTGCAGGAGCTGTGAACGATATGGCCACTCATCCCGGTTACTACTCTGAGCTCGTCGAACAGTCTCTGGGCACAAGCACTTTGGCTACAGATGAAATCGAAAGGGACCTGCACCGCTCGCTCCCTGAGCACCCTGCCTTTCAGAGTGACACGGGGATCTCGGCTCTCCGCAGAGTCCTCACTGCTTATGCCTACAGGAACCCTAAAATTGGGTACTGCCAGGTATGTCGGTTTATTATTATTATTTTTTTCAGGTATGTTGCTAACTATCAGTTTTGCACATCATCTTAAAATTAGCTGAAAAATGTAGCTAATTACTGTATTTAGCCACGTTTTATCTTTGAAAGATCCGAGAGTCTCACCAAAAACTCAATTATCATTAGTTCATTAGTTGCGGTTTACTTGAGAACACATGAGAAGAAGTTTTATTTTTTTACAATATTCACTGTAATTTGCATCAAATAGATGTCTGTTGTGATAAGGAGTGGATTAAAAAAAAAAAGGAACCGTATCATGTTCTTTCCTTCTGTTTAGGCCATGAACATCCTCACGTCAGTTCTCCTGCTCTATGCAAAAGAAGAGGAGGCTTTCTGGCTCTTAGTAGCTGTCTGTGAGAGGATGCTGCCGGATTACTTCAACCGCCGGATAATTGGTGAGACTGGAATCTTTTGGATTTCAGCTTCATAGTTTTGGAAGATGAAATTTAAAATTTGTTTTCACTCTTGTGCCAATATTCCTTTCAGGTGCTTTGGTTGACCAGGCTGTGTTTGAGGATCTGATCAGAGAAAATCTCCCTCAGCTGGTTGAGCACATGACAGACCTGAGCTTCTTCTCATCCGTGTCTCTGTCCTGGTTTCTTACCCTTTTTATTAGCGTCTTGCCCATAGAGAGCGCTGTGAATGTGGTGGATTGTTTTTTCTACGACGGGATAAAAGCTATCCTGCAGCTTGGCCTGGCAGTGCTGGACTACAACCTGGAGGCTCTGGTCGGCTGCCACGATGACGCAGAGGCCGTTACCATCCTCAACAAGTCCGTGTGAATAGAAGGAGAATGGGATTGAGGGATTTTCTGCTTTTATCAAATCTGTAAATCCCCTTTTGTTTCTGACTGTTATTTCAGGTTCTTTGATAGTGTGACGAACAAGGACAGCCCATTGCCTCCCACAGTGCAGCAAGCTTCAGTGGGCAATAATGACAAGACATCCCACGTCAAAGTGGATATCAGTGAACTGATACGAGAGGCCTACGAGGTATTACAAGATGTTATGTTTCAGTTTGCAGGATTGACTTTGAAGATATAGTTGATTCACTGCATTTGCGTTCTCTTATAGAAATACGGCAATATCCGTTCTGAGGATGTCGAGAGCTCCCGGAAAAGAAACAAACTGTATGTGATCCAAACGTTGGAGGATACAACCAAACAAAATGTGGTAAGTGCATTCAGATTGATGAATGTAATAGTACTGTCACCACAGCGTTATGGTTTAAGTTAAACTCTGTTTTCAGATTCGGGTGGTGTCTCAAGAAGTCAGATTTAACGCTCCACAGCTTGATGAGCTTTATAATCTGTTCAAAGTGAGTCCAAACATAATTTGGTATCTTCAGCATTTTGATATATTTAAAAAAGAATCCACTTGAAGTATGGGAATAAAATCTAAGAAGTTTGTGTGTTTTTTGTTATTTCAGAGGCAGCATTTCCTCAGCTGCTACTGGACAATGAAGAGTCCCGCTCTGCTCCATCATGACCCCAGTCTGGCCTACTTGGAGCAATATCAGTTGGGTTTTCAGCAGTTCAGCATGCTCTTCTCCCTGCTGGAGCCCTGGGGTTTTTGCACTATCAAGAGCACCCTCTCCCTCTGGGTCTTCCGCTTGATAGATGAGAATCAGGACGGCCTCATCAACTTCAAAGAATTCTGCTGTGCTCTTGGTGCGTCCATTCATTTCATGCGTCTCACTGGTGCCGCTTAGAACCCCTGTGTTATAACCACAGCGACAATGATTCTCTTCACAGATACTTTAATCTGTGGATCTTTCACAAACAAGCTGAAATTTCTCTTCAAGTTGCACCTACCACCAGGTGAGTCATCCGCGTAGCAACAACAGAAACTCATCTAAGGCATCCCACAGTGGCATCTGTCTTGTAAACTCCACAAAAATATCTTTGGCCTCTGACCCGCTGTTTCACTACAATGGCATGACTGGAGCAAGTTCATAGTTCAAGTGCAGCGAATGCGCTTACAGGAGTGACACCCGAGCGGCAGCCAAAGCATAGCAGCTCCAACTACTAGATGCTTTATCGTTTCTAAATCATGTCCAACACAGCGGCGTTACCGGAATGACACTCGAGCGGCAGGCAAACAGTAGCAGCTCAAACTGATAGCGAAACACACGGGCAGTTCCATCAGTCTACAGGGTTTTCAAATATAAAACTTGTCATTTCAATAATCCAGTCCATAGCTCAGTGTTAGTTGAATGAGCACTTTGCCTGAGGGGGAAAACTGTCTTTGAATGTGTGCATGATGTGGCGCTGCCTTCTTGATGATGGGGGTAAGAATAGTCGACACTGAGTAAGTGAACTTACCATGGCAACGCTGGGTGTAAGGAACAAAGAGGGCATTTTGCAGGGGGCTATTTCTCCATAAGAGAATCCAAGCTTGGGGAGGAACTGCTTAAATCACAGCCGACAGCTTTAGCAGCAGACGAGCACTGAGTCACCAGTTGTGAAGTGCCAGGACGATGAGCATCAAACAGCAAAGGCCTATTTTGTGTCTCATGGATAATGTACACAGCTTCAGCACCAAGGACAGGTCACATCCAAACTAGAGTGTAGAGGCTCAGCTCCAAGCCATGTCCCAGGCACTAAGCAGAGCCGTGTTTTGTACCGTCTTTATAAATAAAATGCTCTGGAGCGGGGCCAAACACTCCATTGATCAGTGAAATGAAATCATGTGCTATTTAAAGCTGAGAGTCTGCAGGTTTTTACAGCTGGAAAACACAACACAGCAGCTGTATCCATTCATCAACTTCCCTTAGATAACTGTGACAACTCTGTTGTATTGCTTGTGTTGTGATTTGTGAGCAGGACAAATGGCTAAATGTCATTGAAATGATAGACGTGCCAAGATTTCTGAGCTTTGACGGGATAAGCACATAAACAACTAGTTAAGTGTGCATTATTATATGTAGTACAAGTGTGTTTACGTGTTGCGATTAGCTCCCAGAAATGTGAACATCTGATATTGTCTTCCACTGGTGAAGCAGATGGTCCTGTGTTGGAGTGTTCACTGACAGACCTCAAGCAGTGTGGCTAATGCACCGTGAACCTATTAGGCAAATAAAATGACACCGCTGGCCTGTGAGGGTAATTGTTTAATCCAGGCATGTAAACTGACACGCATGCATGCACGTCGTCCGGGTGGGGATGCGGGGAATCAAGATGGGTATATCACATTTCTAATAATAGCAGGGGATGGCAGGATGATAATTGGCACTTTATAAATTTTAAGTGAATTCATTCTCAAATGAGAGTTTAAAAATATATATATATATTCAAGTCTACAGTGCTTGAATGTTGCATGTATGTAATATTTCTGGGTATTAAAATGTTTATAGCCCTGTTTTGTGTGTCAGCAGCTCCCAACATTTAAGTATGAGGATTTTACAGCCTCTGATAGTTAGATATGAGACCTTTTTCCTTTTCTTTTCCTTTTTTTTTTTCAAACTTGAAGCCTCCAAGATTGCCTCTGCAGACCTCTGATATCTCTGATATCTTATTTACACTCGTGGACACATCAGCTCTAAACTCATAATAGCTTACAATTTTAAAATAGTATGAATCTAATTTTAACCCCCCCCCCCCATGTTGAATCCAGATTGAGAACCATTGAGTTAAATTGCAGACTAAATCAGTGTCAGCACAGTTTGTATTGTGTGAGCTTGACTTGTGATTGTGATTAACAAAACTCAAAACTGAACTCCATGCTTTATCCAAAGTTAATTTTGATCTTTGTGTGGATTTTTCTGTCAACACTGTCTCTTCTTCTTCTTTCCTTTGAGTGAACTTACAGTTTCTTTTAGCTTTCACAGGCAGTCCTTTGCACTTAAAGGAGCAAAGAATCCAGCAGTTTATTCCACTGACTGAAGACTCTTCTCACTTGAGTAGATTCACTGGTTAGCCTCTTTATTTTCTCTTTCCTTAAATTAAACCTTTCCCTTGCTTCCTACTAAACTCTATAACAATACTGCTTCCACACATCCCTCTACTTACAGTTTGTTCACAAAGCACTTTCTTATTTCAGCATTTGATCTTCCAGAAGATGGTGTGATAAGAAAAAGCCCCGAAAGAGGTAAAAATACAGCCGACATGTTTCACAATTTTTATGGTCCTTATAGTTTGACTGTAACTGCACATTTTTCTATTAAACTGACAGGGAGAGGAAAAGTTGACCTGCAGGCCTACCTGAAACAATGGCAAAATGAAATTCTTAAGAAAGAGGAAACCATCAAAGACCTACCGAGAATAAATCAGGTAAATCAACTTGTTTATCGACTGACGAGACTATATGACTTAAGGTTTTCACAGGAAAATTACCTCCTTCCTCTTCTCACAGACTCAGTTCATCCAGTTCTCCAAGACGCTCTACAACATTTTCCATGGCGATCCTGATGAGGAATTGCTGTACCGCGCCGTGGCCCACGTGACCAGCCTCCTCCTGAGGATGGAGGAGGTGGGACGTAGGCTGCAGGAGCCGAGCAGCCCGCCTGTCTCCAAAACGGCTGCCAACACTGCCGCTGCCTCTGCGGAGGAGTCTCCGACCGACGAGGCCTCCACCAGTCCAGAGAGCTCCAACACCTCCAGCTCACACAACAGCCAGGACGCCGGGTCTGACCCGTCAGAGACCGAGTGGTCCTTCTCGTTCGAACAGGTTCTTGCGTCTCTGCTCAATGAGCCGGCAATAGTCAACTTCTTCGAACGGCCAGTCGATATCCACCTGAAACTGGGACAAGCTAAAGTAGCCCAACTCAAATTAAAGGCCACTAAGTGAGAGAGTGCGGAGGCGAATCGACACTTTGCTTCTGACGCAAACCGAGGGTTTGTTGATGTTCCTTTCTCCACTTGCATACAGGGCTGAGGATGTTAGTGAATCAGGCGGTAGGATTCATGGTGAAAGCATAAATCAAGAGGGGGCGCAAGTATGTCAGGCAGAAGACATTCAGCACAGATGAGACACAACAGTTTTTTTTAGACATGGTTCTGTTTCAGACATGCATCAAATTATGCATTTTCAACAAATGAGTTTCTTAACATTTCAAGTAAGAGTTTACACGTAAGATAATTTTGTATTACAAAGCGCACATTCATCATTTTTCTTTATGAACACAAGATGACAGAAGAGCTCATCTTTCCTCTCCCTTCTGTGATGTCCTGAAGTCCAGGTCCAGAATAAATGATCTGTACAAAGTGGCAGTTTTGAGATTCTCCATCTGAATATCTTGATGTATACTGTCTTTCAGAATTAGTCGTCACTGCTGAAACGTACTGTAAAGTTTTAGTGTGTCCTGATACTTTGGAGTCTTCTGCTTCTTGTCTTGAACATCAACTTCATATAGGAAAACACCAGCTTTTTAGTCAATGCCAATAAGGATAATTTTTTTGTGTGTTCCTCCAAGAAACCATAACTTAAATGTATAGAAATATCTGATGGGTGACTTTAGATAATTTGATCGAGGCATAAAGGATTAAATCTGTACTAATAATGGAGGAGTAGATGCTCTATCGTCTGTCATGCATTTACATATATTGCACACATTGTGACCACGGCATGACTTTATGTGAAACATGCTTTGTGAAGGTAAATATTCTCATTGCTGCTGCGGGTAGTTCACCTGCTTCCCCTCCAAATCTATCTAGAACAGTGCTGTGTGTTACTTTCACAGTGTCATTAATTGATGTATTGTTTCATTATGTTTGGACATGTAGGGTGTTGCATTCTGGTGTAAGTGCGGCATTTTGTAAAAATGAAAAAAAAATGGCATTTGATTCTTGTATTTTTTAAGACTTATGTTGGAAGTGTAATGTATGAGCTTGTGGACTGTTGTGGACAACGCAAACTTTTTTGAAGGATATTCAGTTTAATCAAATCTCAGGGTGACATTTGTGTAAAATGAAAACGAGAAAAGGGATATTTTTCAACCTGGGATATATAGATCTATATAAATATTAGTTATGCATAGCCTCTGTCTGATCTGTAACATTAAAATATAGAGCACGTGTAGCACAGTTACAGGATTTGCCACTTTATGCCAGCGTTTGACAGGCGGCATTATCCGCTTGCAACTGAACGCCACATTTGAAGGTTTATCGGATGCTATTGTTTTTTTTTTTTTTTTTGTGGCATTTTATGCTTTTTACATTGTGTTTTGCTTCTGCCTTAGTGAGTAATTTGCACAGTTGTTTGAGAATCACAAGCAACAGATATGCTGGTATCTCAGCCAGGTGTCAGAGTCGTTGGATACTGAAAGGTCAGTGAGCTGCAGCTTGTCGTCTCCAGGGGCCAAATTTGCAGATTTTTTAAAGCTTTACCTCTGCTTATGTAAGAAAAAGTGTGTTTGATGCTTCGTTAAGTGCAGCTTCAACTCTTCTGTTTGCTGTAGTTTTGTTTTTTGCTCAGATGAATGTGTTTTTTTTTCTGGATTATGTATTTTTTTCACCTTGTATCAGAGGGCCAATCAGAGCTTATTTCATTATGTAATTGTAGCGTCAAACATTTGCTGAAGTGGGGTATATAAACATGAAAAAAAATATGCATTTCTCAGTGAAGATTAAAAATGTAAGATCTGTCACTGTGTCTATGACCAATTAAAGACAAAACAAAAACAAACACATCTTCAATATGTTGTTAATCTTGAAGTTTAAAGCTTGATCACCAACTTTGTTGCAATGTTGAGCTCAGTCTTGAATTTACATCCGGTGGATAATACAGCAATTCTATTTTCATTATTTGAAACATTCACATGTGACTATAATTTGACAACTTCGCCATGACTGTTTACCGTCTTCAATCTTTGCAATAAACATGGTTATACATTGCAGATGCAGAAGATCTGCACACATCCTGAGCTATCTTATGTATAGTCAATTTCTGATCCTTTTAAGAGATTTGGGATCATTTTAATGAGTCAAGTCTGTGTTCAAAAACATATTTGATGATTTCTCCGCCAGAAATCCCAAAAGACGGCTGATAAAACAAGTTCTTTGATGCTCAGTATTTCCTAACTGTATTTCCCGAGGCAGTTTCTGGAAAACGGGGCTTGATGAAATGTTTTTTTTTCCTCTTCTAATTTTGTGGTTTTTCTGTTGGTGGGGAGATAAATTAAAGGAGATGACTTTATAGGAATAGAGTATGGAAAATCAGAGGTGGCAGAGTTCATCCCTCTGGCATGACAGAGCTGCTGCTATTGAGAATCAGACTAGACGCTGCATTACTGTATGCTTCATCAATGAATACTTGTTTTGTAGAATGAATTAGGCTCAGACATTTTGTTTATTTGCCTGATTTGATAGCTTTTTTTCTTTTCCATAAAGATGTACCAGAATAAAGAGTAATAATGGTAATTTGGCCTTTTTCTTTACTTTTTTAATTACATTACTTTCAGGGGGTCTCTCGTGTGTGTGCGTGCATGCGTGCATGTACTATCGGCTCCAGGTAATACAATGAAGCTGGTGTTAAATTATATGCACTTAATGCTGCATATCAGCTGTGAAATTCATTTACAATTGAGTGACGAATGATTTCTGAAGAAGTAATGCAACAGATGATTTAAAATACCAATTACATTTTTAAAAATTATTTCTCCAGCCTGTTTATATGAGCCAGTATGTAATCCCTGTTTGACAGTAAAACTGTTGTTACAGTTGTTATTGGTCACATTAGTGGGAGGACGTCCATGCTTTAATTTTTTTAATTTTTAATTTTTTATATATATACAATTGACCAATCTGGCCTCAATGACCCTCACTCATTAGACACTGGACCTCAGATTTGCCTGTTTTTCCTCAGCTCTCTGTGAATCTTTATCAATTATTAATAGCCACAAGTCTTACTGCTCAAATAATCATAGCTTTTACTTTACCACATACAATAATGATACCAAAACAAAACCACATTGGCAGACTTTGGTATCACTGAGTTTCCCTTTTACCGGAAAGTTAACACATGTATGTATTTTATATATCACACTCGGTTGCGACCCATTTACTGTCACTGACTGTTCCCTCACAACAGCTGACTTCCCCTCCAACAACAAGACCATAAATATCTGCAGTCTGGCATGTTCCCTTCCAGATCTGTTCCCAAAAAAGATTTAATGGTTTTCTGTCTCATCCGTGCAGCAATGTGACCCACATTGAGTTTAAATGTTTGTAAATATTGATATTGTACATTAGTTTATAATGATGATCCCACAGTGTATTTTGAAGGTTTATTCCCCATATGGGGAATAAATTATGTGTCATACATCCTTCTACTATATCTGATTTAGGAAGACGAGGATTTCAGGCAGACTGGGCCCTATCACTGCTAACACTGAGTTCACCCTAGACATTTCCATGAGGAAAACAAGCCTAGGCAGAGGAAGAAGTTGTAAATTTCACTCAAAAAGCTTTCACTAGCAAGCAGTTTCCAGCCAGGAACTTTGTTTTGAAGCGTGAAGTAACATACCAATTTCCTTCAAAACCTTCTAATCCAACTGAGTGACTTGTAATAATAATACTACCTTGACAGCACCAATAAATTGAGCATTCTGTCTCAGGGATAAAGGTCAGATTTTAATATTTAGCAGAGGTAAAGTACAAAAATGTCATTCCCATTATGGGGCCATAATATGAGGCCCTATGTAGTTGCAACAGAGAAGTAGCAGAAATAGTCTCTATGAAAAAAACACGAGATATCATGTGCAGGCCATTCATCACTTACAGTAAAATCTTCCCTCCTTGACTTGTCACAAAGTCTGTGCTGTCCGTGTGATTTACGAGGAGCAGTGGGTACTCTGTGACAAATGGGCTCTGCATGCAGCTCACACTATTCTGGCTCGGAGATTTGGTTGCATACGGTTGACACTTAGAGTTCACAACCTTAAACCCCCCCCCTCACCTGTTCAGTTAGGAGAGATCTGGCTGCCTTAGGGATCTAAGCAATCTGCTTCACCTGAGCAGATGTGCAGTGAAATGCACGATTTTTTTTTTTTATGATTACTCAAAATGCGAAATATTCACAGTCATAAAAACACACAAAATGTTTATAAAATAAGAAAAAACCCTGAGCATCATCATTAAGCAACACTACAGCATTTCCTTCAAAGAAACCATTGGAGCGGTCATGCTGCGGGGAAAAATACAGATTATACACTGCATGATTGTCTAAACAGTGTGGCTATTTAAAGACAGCACTTTCATGAGATATTTATTAATAATTTGATGAACAACAAGCCAAT
>OMNM01005777.1:7242-20248 GCA_900302745.1 Parablennius parvicornis
CAGCAATCATTGCTACATTTTCATGACCACATCAAAGCAAAAAGTGCAAGCTTTGGCACAAGTTCATACAGCTTACATCATTGGCCCTCGCAACATGCTGCATTGAGTCATTTTGCGACCAAAGGTGTGAACACAGCGGTGATGCACACACACTGCAGGTGCAAAATGGTTTTGAAATGTGGGAAATAAATTACAATAAAGGCTGGGGTGGCATCAGTCATGGCTAATCAAATCATCTCTTCTAATTCCTTTTAAAAGCACCACTCTCCCCACAATGCACTGACTGTAATGGATGGGGAGAGTCAACATCTCCTGCACAAATGCAGTGAATTCCATGAGGAAATTGATGTCCTTGTCTGGGAGATACAAAGTGTTAAGGTGCAAATGTGGGATGAATAGAAACAAGCTTAATACAATCCTCTGCCTCTTCCTGGAGAAAATTCAGTGTTAAGTGTGAGTAATTTGTTATTTAATATACTGGAACTTTAGCATCAGTAGAACTAAAGCTTTCTGATGCATTAATTCATGATGCACGGGTCTCAATACAACATAACAATCCTCACTGGATTCAGATTTTTATTTTTATTTTTTTTTTTTTTTGAGGGAGGTGATATAAAAAGACAAAAAATTTAAAAGTGACTGTCTTGGCTTTTTGACTGATCTAGAAGTATGTTGCCAGGCACCGTGAAAAGGGCGTTTAATCACAGCTGTATGAAACGAATACACAAGTGATCACGACCGTCTCATGTTGACATGAAACACTTGTTCCATCTGGGAAAAAAAAAGAATATATCAAACTGACTGACGTGCCCATCAAATTTGCCACACAGGTTTCTGAGCAACAGCTGCTGGATGATGAAAGAGAACTGGCGATTCTCTTCGAAAACATGGCTAAAGTGGATCCATTAAGATCAGTTTCAGTAACCGTTAGCTGCTGGTAAGTGTTTAACACTGAGATATTAAAATGTCACCTGGTGGTGACCTGGACATTGTCAGGGTCCACTTATCTTCGCAGTAATGAATGAATGAATGAATATTTGTATAGCAACCCTCTATACACAGAATTCTTTAAAAGAGAAAATAATTGTTTCTGTATTACCAGAGAACAAAACAAGAGTGTAAATAATTGGTGTAAAAATGGTTATTTAAAAACACACAAGGATCACAAACAATACAGAATATCTGGATAATTCCAAAACACCTGTTACATTGTTTGAAATATTAAAGTTTACAGTTCTTGTGGAATTTAAGACAGCACAAAACATATTTAAATGTTGCTTTTCACATTTGTATTGTTCAACCACTGCTAACATATGTGAGAGAAGCACATTATCTACTTTAAAAAAACTGTTTCAATAGTCTGGATTTGACAAAACCTTGAGGCTGGTTCAGGTCACAGAGGAGGATTTGCTCGAGAAGCTGTTCAAACTTCAGGCTGTTGGTAGACCTACTTTAGTGCACTGAGCTCCTCTCGTTTTCTCACTCTACATATATCTATATGTGGCCATGATCATTGCATGTCGCTCTCTGTAACATTCAGCACAATTTTTTTATCTGAAACTGAAAGTGTGAGATCTGTACCTCTTGTCATCATCAAGTCTGCAACAAGTACATCACTTTCTCTCCACTCTAACTGCTGCCACACAAAGCAGTCACCTCTGAATTATTATTTTCTTTGAGTTCGTGAGGTTTTCCTCTCCAGTTGTCACCTTTGCTTGCTCTGGCAGGATTGTTGGATTTTTCTTTATAAAAGCACAATAAGTTTCTTATGGTGCAATTAGCCTTACATAAATGAAACTGAATAGAAACAGGATGAATTGGAAGTTAACAAACTGTATAGAACATAATAGAGTTTATAAGGTTGTATACTAACAATATAGGAAAAATGTTGAGGAATATGTGTATTAGATAAGATTGTCTTGTCTGTATTTTGTGGTTGTTTTTTTTCTCTCTTTTCTTTACTGTTTTCAATCTGGATACAGTGACTTAAACATAGTAATACAGTGGTAGGACTTCTAATTCAGACATAAGTTGTCAATGAAGGCCAAAAATTATTTGATATTCTGTTTAACATTTGTTCAGTGCTGACTTGTTGCTCTCTATATTTTAAATGTTTTGATTTTAGTTTATTTGTTTTCCCCTTTTTATTTGACTTCTATAATTATTTGTTTTTTTGCTGTGTTTAAAAGATAGATCCTCCAAATTATGATTAAAAGTAGACAAGTTATAAACAAAGGCATAAAAATGAATTTTCAAGTGTTGGTGTCTGGGGCTCCATTTACATAACATTTTCAAAATGCAAAACTTTGTTGCATTTTGGGTTTCCATTTAAATGCTAATTGTCATAATAGTATTGTCTGTCCATACAAATGTCTGTTTACTCGCCATTATCACATTTATAACGTTTAGTTCTCGGTGCATGCCAGTGTGGTTTCATTAGAAAAATGACCAACAGCACCAATTGGTCATAAGTGCTTAAGCCATCTGAGTAATAATGTGATCTGTCATGCAGAGTCTTGCTGCAGTTTTAGTTGCAGCCTGTCGATTTATTCTTTATGAACAGATATGAAGTGCATTGCAATAGTCCAGGCGAAATAAAAAAGCAACATTCTCTCAAAACTCGCAAAAACAAATAACTGAGAGCAAATATACAGCTAATTGTGCACCAGAATGCAAAGACACAGTTTCTTTATAATCATTTTGCCCCACCGTAAGGACAAGTTGGACAAACCTGATAATTATCTTCCATCTTTACATTATCGCCACATAGCCTGGATTAGGGCTGATCATCAAACTAAAAGGTTTTTACACTCCCCGACTGTGTGCCTGCACTCTATGTTTACAGGGTATTAGCATGCAGCTCAGTTTCTGCTTGCACTTACTGAATCTAAATTTTAAAGGCTTATAATTATGGCTTTGTAATTCTCTAATTTCTCTCTCAGTACCGGAACTCAAGCAGTTTTCTGATGCCCTTAAATTTACACCAAGATGGAGACAGTTGATGAGGAGTACGTGTTCAATAAAGTTGAAGAAAAAGGTGCAATTAGTATTGAGCATGATTAAATTTTAGGTTAGATTTTACATCATTACTGCACCGCACAGAGAAAAACACCAACGGGAAAGTACTTACCCCGAACTATACCCTCACTTTGGTAAGGAATGGGATTAGTTTTCCTTTCATATCCGCTATAGCACTGTCACTGCTTCTATAATAAAAAAGTTATTGCAGCTTCACAATACCTTGCTGTGTGTAGTGGGAATTAATGCTCTTGTGTACATTGTATATTGCATTTCTCCCAACATCATCCTCATCCCATTTTAACCAGCCAATGCCCTGTTTATGACCTTTATTCCGCGCTACCACGGGAAAGAAAATGATACAGTAATGCTGCTCATTCTCACTGTTTTATATGAACTAAGCAGAAGCCTTCCATCTCAGCATGTGGCACACTCCATTACACATCCGCAAACATCGCCCTGCAGCTTGTAATTAGTTTGTTAATAATTTAACTACCAATGTTTTTTTATGTTTGTGTATAGTCACAGATAGAGAAGGCGTTCTCTGAGTCAATGTGCGCATGAGTGTTTATGCAAATGCACAGCTGAATGTGCCAGTATCGGTTCCACTGAGGATGCATTAATGCAGAAGGTTACGCATTGTGCGAGCATCGGGGTGTGCAATAGAAGTTCAGTTTACATGCATGCGCAGGCAAACACATACACAAATAGACAAACACACATAACACACCTGTGCCCTGTGACTTTATCAGATTGACTGAATTATTTATGTGCTCAGCTCAGGAGCAAAGCAATGTGCATAATTGCATCAAATCACTCCTATCAGCCGTTCCTGTCGTTACCGAAACGATTGGTCCAAGCTTACCTTCCATGGTAATTAAAACCTCAGTGATTAGTCATAAATTCCCCCTCTTTCGGCCAACGCCCGAGGTTGAGCGTAGTCCTGACACACCCTAAGCACAAGTTCCAATCTACTTAAAAGACACTATTTCCTTCACAAAATCTTAAGCAAACATTGCTTTGTAAGTAACAATTTTATATCATGTTCATGAATGCAGGTTGTTTAGAAACCTCCTGTAACCATATCTCCCAAGTGATTTGTGATTTCTAGGGAATACAAAAAAATGACCAGAAATCAGGCTCTGTGACCATAAAACAGCCATTAAGAAGGCTCCCAGGACTTCTGCAGTACAACCATCCACTCACAAACAAGAGTCACCAGCGTGTCCATCACTTCAAACATGAGCTTCTCAGCACCATCAAAAACACACAGTCAAATTAAAAGTTTAAGTTTTCTTGGGGGGAAAGAGTGGGAAACACTCATTAATGGCACATTTTCTGGACAATTCTACAGGCATAAAATCCAAATAAATCCATTTAATCAAGTCATAAAAAGGTTAACCTCCGTTTTCCCTTCTATTATGTCCTCATTACCTTTTTGTGGCATCCGAGGGAATCAGAAGAAACTGGGCTGTTGTAACAGGTGGCCACCTAAAAAGAGCTTTATCTCGAATGTGCCCTGTAGCTTTAGGTACACATGTCTGAGCGTCATTAACCTAATGACTCACATAGCACACAGCCGTGTAATTAAAAGCAGGGAGATTAATCATAAAATCTCCTCCCGTGGCTTCTCGGTCAGGCAACAGACTTTGCTTCTGCTTCTGTTCATACGGAACATCTCAGATGTTCACTGCACACGGACTCGAGCCATAACTCAAAGGGTATTTTGAAGCGACACAGGCTGCTTCCCTCACAGTTATTTACTCCCCCGCCCCCGCAACATGTCATCTTCTCTGGTCGTCCAGTAACGGTGAGTTAAATGAGTTCATAGATGCCAGCTGAAATCAGAGCGTATGAGGGCAGAATGATTCTGACCGGAGGCAAGGGCACAATGACTCAGCCACGGTGACTCCAGCAGCCGGCCTTAATAAGTCACTGTGCGTGTAGATGGGGCTGAACCAAGGGAATTGACAGTATGGTGCTGCTGACTTGTGGGTTTTACCTCAGCAGGGCTAATTACGCTATTAGACTCTACCTGTGGGCTTCAATTTCCCTGATCTGCCGCCAAGGCCCTCACTGTCTCCTAGCTTACAATACAGAGTGTATGTGTGAGCAGGTACACAGTGACAAACACACACACGCACACAATCAATCCCCAAATATTATGTTCATTTTTATCAATCCTGCAGTGCCCGATGCAAAGTCTACATTCAGTACGAGTGAACCACATACTGTGTTCTTTATGTTAAAAAATAAAAGGCGGAGCGATAGCTGACATGAAGCATATCTGACATGCGCGCACTGGGGACAATGTCTGAAACACTGAATTCCTCATAAAAGCACTGTTTTCCAAAAGTCTGTTTTTCTTTCTTGGCCAATCCTCTCACTACATCCAAATATTATGGGTGTCACAGATCACAGTTTGGATAACATCACAGTTTTGAGTCATAGTGTGGGTATTGGGTCAACACGGCCTGCCAGATCGACTCACTATCCTGCAGTTAGTTATGACACCATGTATTATAACACTACCGAATGACTTCTGAGAGCTGATGACACAACTAAAATGCAGAAATACTGTTTACATGACACACAAAAAGTTATTTCTTTTCAACATAGTCACTTTTTGCATATGGAGTCAATCTGAGCTACTGTGTCATAAAAACTAGTCAGAAGCAGCGCATCACCACATACAACAATGTCACAACTTGTATTAAAAATATACATAGATAATAACAATAATAATAATAATACAAATAATAATAATGATAACGATAATGATAATGATAATGATATTGATAATAATAATAATAATAATAATAACTTAGAAACTCATGCTTTGACGTTTTGAATCGTAACTAATTTGTAGCGTCCATCCTAGTCATGACTAATGTTATTAGGAATGCTTAATCTTCAAAACTGCCTTGTTTGGCGCTTTTTATTGACACTCTGGCTTCATTCTGGATCGAGGAAGGTAATCATTTCTAAACAAAAAGTGAGTGTAAAGCTTTTGTATTCATGAGGATCAGGTCAAAGTAATCTACCGACTATATTTCAATTAACGTAATCACACTCCTGACAGGTTTATTTAAAATCTGAAAAATCACAGTTTTAACAAACATTTTGCTGTTTGCTATGTTCATATCAAAATCACACCTTACTCTTTGCTCTTGCATCAATGATACATTCACAGGATGGCATGTCCCAGTACAGCTATAAATGTATTTCTTTATCTGCTATGAAAGGAAACAACCACAAGCCCTGTGTGAAGATGGTCAACAACCATCATTGCAAAGAGTATATTATACATCCCTGACTCCATCACGGGCCTTAATCCGCAATAATCAAGTGACACAAAGAAAATGTATTTCAACACTTTAATTGATTTCAAGTACGCCTGCGTTGTGATTTGTCAGTTAAACGATTACAAATATGACCAGATGATCTATATAAAAAGCTAATACATATTATTGAATGGCACATGGGTGCACCTTTGTGATCCAGATTGCAATCATGTTCAGCACTTTTCGAGTTAACCTGAATCTTTAGAGGTTAGTAATGATTTCCACACATTTTTTCCACATGCATTTACCAATACCATGTCTAATTTTGGAATTTTGAAATGTGTAAAGTTTTAGCTTTTGACAACTACAAGTGTTTTTTCCTTCAGCTGATACTATAAGTAAATGGAATAACCCTGCAAGTAAAAACAGGGTGTTCACACACGTACCGCAGAAGCGCAGCGATTCTCACTGAATGATAAGTACCGTTAACCTCCCTTCACATCAGTCTCCAAACAAACTGTATTCCACCCTGACTAACAGCTCCAGTGATGGCAGCCCTGGGAGGCCAGGTAAAGACGGAGTAGGCTCGGCCTCTGCTGCCACTGCTGAGAAAGTGAAACTAATTGAATTTAGCCCACCAAGAATCCTTTATCGTGTTCTTCCACTCGCTGTAGAAAACGGAGTAAAGGAGCAAAGAATGATTTGTCTGCCTTTTTTTTTTCCTCCAGAGTTTGTCTGGTTGTTGTTGCCTCACTACTTATCGATGCTCTGTAAAGGTGTTTTTTGGAGCAACGTCAAGAAAAATCAGTTTAACAAGCTTCAGGCTGCATGTCTTCATGTCTGCATGATAGCGAGTGCAGCTGTAGCTTTCATTTAACAGCCACTAGTTGAAACTTACATTTAAATATAAAGTGCTGTGGTGACTTACTCGTAAAGTGTTTGCATGTTCTTCCCTTGCATGCACACGCTTCCCATAGGTACTCCTGCTGGTTTTGAGTTTGTTGCGCCACGGTGAGGTCAACACTCAAAACCAAAAAGTTGAAAGTTAGAGCTTCCATAATGAAAAATAGAAGGAAAGCAAGCTTTATTCCACTCTACCTGTGATCACACTTGTGAGGAAAAGGTGGAGGATACAGATGGGGAAACACTGCCTGGTACATTATGAAGATTTATATTTTAGGGTGAGTTAGAGGAGTGAGTTAATGACTTCCAGGCATCTGTTTGAGAAGCTGCTAGGCCTCTCCCTCAGGGGGTGTACAACAACTGGGAGGAGTTTCATCAGGCAGACACCCAGAAACACTGAGGGAATACAAATCCCAGCTGGCCTGTCAACAGTTGGGAATCACTGAGAGAGCTGGTAGAGGATGCTGGGAAAACTAAGCCTTAGCTTTCTTTTTTCTTTTCATTTTTTTTTCCTGCCCATTGTGTGCCATTGTGAGGTTGACGGGAGTGCGAAGCTGAAAGAACATGCAGCGTCCCTTTTTAGAAGGTAATAACAAGGACAGTTCTTTGAAGAAATGTCTGTTTTCTAATACATCCCTTTACTTTCCCCAGGAAAACCAATCCATGTAGACACGTATTGACACATTGTAGATGTCTTGCGGTGAGATTCAAACAAAACCAATGACAAAAACAGCATGCCAATAGCAGAGCAATTTTTCGTCTTCAATAGAGTCAAAGACAAAATTATACCTCAGGTATCATTCATCTGACTCTTCTGTGCCGTGTTAAATCGTTTTATTATTCAAATAGTGTTCTATAAAGGCATCCATACAAATTCACACCACATATGTCTGTTTCAGAGGATTGTAAAGTGATGTGCAGGACACAGACTGAATCCTAATGCAGGTGTTGCACACATTATGCACAGCTTTACAACCGATTTCCATGGGAAGTAATATTACTTCTCAATCTATGGAGAAAGAAAACCACATATTCTGCAGAATGAGATCTAAGGCTGCTCTTTTCCAGTATCAGAAACTGAACATTTAAGGTGAGCGAAAAGATATCTGAGGGAATTTCACAGCACTTGAGTGAGCCCACACCCAGTGGGTGCCTGCAGCTGCACCCAGTGCAAGGAAACATCCTGGAGTCGCAGATAAGACACCTTGATGCGAGAGCCTGTCTGGACGATTTTGAACCATAAGATACATACATCTCTTATGTGTCAATCACAAGAAAGACTGATTAACAAAACGCATACACAACTTAAGTCCAATGGAAAGTTATCTCATCTGATTATTGCAAGTCAACAAACACACTGAACTCATTTATCAACTTTTCCAAAATGCAATGCGAGGGCCGTAAAAGGATTGGTCACAGAAGCTCTTGAGTTTCTTGAACATTACCCATGACGCAGTAGAGCAAAATAATAACAGTAAATTGGAGGAACACATTAGACCACGCAGAGGCTCTGGGGACATCACTCCTTTGCGCATGGAGTGTAAATGGGGCTTAACGTGATCGTTTCACGAACGCATACATGCACACATTTGGCAACAGCTATCATGCAAAGAGAGCAACTTCAGGTTCAGTGATTTGTCCAAAGACAGTTTGACCATGGCCAGGGAGAAATTGGATCAAATTACATACATGACAATTAAGCAGATGGCCTGCTCTACCTGCACAGAGCTACAGCTGAGTTGAAATGCAGATTCTGTGAGGTCAAACCTTTAAAATTGTTGTAATTTTTTGCCCTGACCTAAGAACTATGGTTTCATACAGTGAGCGTAGTTCGCAGAAGGCTGACCTCACAGCATAAATACTCAGAGATCATTTATTCATGTTGTGTGACATTAAAACATCAAATCAAAGAGTAAAATTGAAAGTGTTGCTATATCATGTCGTGTAACTGCTGCTAGAGGCTGAAGCTATAACCAAACAACAAGCAGCGATGAATATTGAAATGGCACCAGCATTACAAATATATTCTGCAGATTCTAAAATATGTAAATATTTATGTACAGGAATACCACAAAAGCAATATTTTCACTCTTTATAAGCTAAGTTTTCTTAATCTCCTGAAGGCACTGGTAGCATAAGCATGATGATGTTGATCGTGATAAGTTACATCCAATGGTTCCAACCTTCTTGAAAGAAACTGCACAAAGAATCAATTTGCAGCTTGTCGTCGATGACATTTGAAAGAGTCTGTTCTTTTTTTTTGCTACTGGAAACACTCCAACCGTTTCTGAGCTAATCCTACGGTTTATTCTTTCAATTTGAATAGAAAATGTACCTGGTGACTTTTCTAATCAAATTTGTTCCAAGTTTTCCATAAAAAAAATTCTGTTGTGTGACACTCGCAGCACTTTTATCACTGTGTTATAGTGAAATTAAAAACGTTTTTTAACCCGCAGCCATCCTTTAACACTATTGGGTCTCCACCTAGTACTTTTCTTATTCGATTAATTTAAATGGGGGATATAAAACAGAAAAGAAATCAATTTCCTCTGAAATATCCTCCTTCTACTGATTTACGAAGGAGCAGATAATTGCTCTCATATTCTGATATTGAACTGGACAGCGGCGAGGCGCACGTGTGTATGAACCATTTATGTTTGCTGCTCTTAGAACTATGAGGCAAACGTAACGAGAGAGGATCAAGGATGGTTTGATTTTCGTCACTGTGTTTCACTCCCTGTTTTAACAAAAACAGACATTGCCACAGAAGTGTCTGTGTTGAAAATTATTTTCTCCTAAATTTTTCTGAGCAGCAGGTTACTGGCCGGATTAAATTAAACAAGAGGCCGTCATACTGCCTGCAAAATCAAGCTGCAGCTTGTGGTGATGAGGTGGGATTTTCATGTATTATGCAGGATGTCATCTTGTTAAATTTGACTCATTTGGTGCAGTCACACAGTTCGCAGCAGTGTTTGTCATACTCATGTTACCAAATGTTAAAAAAACATGACACAGTTTTTTACATGTTCTCAATTCTTCTCTTCAAACTTCAGACTGACACTAAATGCTCTATTTAAAACATAATTTCCCTGCTGAAACACAGAAAATGTCAAATATTTACCATATATAACACAGGATTTTTCTTTTGTTTTCCCGGGAAAGGGTTTGATACAGTGACGTTGTCTTTTATTGATCGTCAATAATCAGCACCTGTTGTTATGCCAAGTTCTGTATGACAACAGCAGAGGTGCCTCAGAAAGAAGAACAATGTTGAGAGAGTCAAAGTGCACTCAATGAACACTGACGATGATCATTTGCTGGAACTGCAAGTTAGCAACAGGTGCTGCACATTGTTCTTATCAATCAGCGAAGGCTTTAAAATACTCCATCCCAAAAACTTTGGAAGGCAGTCATGATGACATGCTATGAGATGAGCAGGCACACTGGAACATGACAGTGTAGACACATGGAGCGAAACCAGTGAGGCAGGAGATCTGTGGGAGCAATAGAGTGAGAACACTTGAGAATTTATAGAAAACTATATATCCAAGTTAGAAAAAAAGAAATATGGAAAAGTAGGGAAACGTTTAGCAAAGTTTCACTGTTAGAAGTGTGTTTGCACCCCCATGTGTCAGTGCAACCACCCAAGCATGCAACCATTTCCCCTGACTGGCATTTAAAGATGTTAACAACAGCTGCCCGAATCCATGTCTAGTATCTTTCATTTAGCAAATAAACGAATAAAAAATGCCTTCATGAAAAAAGATTTGACTTTCAGTCATTTTGGGTTTCATTGTTACTATACAAGCCACTATATAATGCATAAACTGAATCAAACTAGATTAGGTAAAAGTCAAGTCAAAACAATAATAAGACATGTTCTGAATTTGAAATGTGATTTCAATATTCTAATATCAACTTTTAGTTAAAAAAGAAAAAAAAAAACAACAAAGATCAAATATTGGCGAGTTAGTGATATACATTTCGTCGCTCCTTCACTCTGATTGACTTTTGAACACTTTGTAGTCTTCACAAACACAGAAAGCTCCTTTACTGCTTCATTGAGCTTAAACAATAAAGAAAGAAAGAAATACATGTAGAAACTGAAATACATAAATTCCCTTTTTCATTGTTTATTTTAATTGTTTCTTTGTTGTCTGAGTGAATGCAATGAAAATGAAGGTTAATTATTAAACCGTGTCATCTCTTCACCGTCAAACTCCTTCATGCACAATTTAGCAAAGCAAACGACGACTGTAAAACAGCATTGGGCTGTTACAGTTAACCAAAATCTGTGTGTGCCAAAACATTGGAGGGTCAGGTTACTGTGAACAAACTGATATTTCACAGAATTTCATTACATTTTGAAATGAATGAACTACTCTGAGGAGTCACAGTCTATTTTTTCCCCATTTAAAAGGCATAAAAAAGCCCTTTAGTCCTACTGTACAAGCCACCATACAGGGGGGGACTAATGTGAGAATAAAAATCCATTTTAATTCAAGCTTTTGCCAGCAATGTGGACAAAGAGAAGTTTCTCAGTTCACCTACGCTGTGCCTGCTGCTGGCGTCTGGATGGTCCTGGCGGGGGTTGTGGCGAGGACGGGAGGTTGTTTTTGGCGCCGACACATTTGGAGAAGGCCAGACAGTGACATTATGCCAGCCAGCCAGGACTCACGGGACAGCCATGTTAAATACCATCTCCTGGAGCGCAAATGGCAGAGAGTTGGTGGTGGTGGTGTTTGGGACTAAGTGTTTGTTTGTATGCATCACGGCGTGCTCTGAAACCTTCGCGTGGCTGCCTATGTGCGTGCGCACGCATCTGTGGCTTGTGCGGAAATCACACTGGCGAAAAGACGGGTACACAGTCAGGAGCGTACGATCAAAAGATGTGGAGAAAAATAAAAATGTGGGGAAGGTAGTCACTTCGCCAGCAATCCTCACAAACCACAAAAGTTTTGCATTTTGTTGGGGTTTTTTTGTTTTTCGGGGGGTTATATTGATGGAGTAAACTCTGACGCCGTTTTGTTTTGAAAGTATAGAGCATGGTTTGGAGCATATTGTGCCAATCCAACAATATTTCAGCAAACAGTAGCTGAGCTGTGGCAGAAATGTGAAAGCAGACAGGATAGAAAACTGGGGAGTGATACAGAAAGGTCTTGCTAAAGAATAAGAAATGGTGTTACTGTTGGAAGATGACACGTGGAACTGACTCAGCTTTGTCATGGTTGGAAATGCAGAAGCGATAGAAATACTTTTTTTTTTGTTCTTTCTGTTGCACAACAGGAGAAGTAAAGGGAGTAGGCAAAAATATCAGATGGAGGGAGCAATAAAGCTCCAATATGCATTCATGAGCCTGTAAAGTGGAGGCTTTTTATCAAACTAAATGTTTCATCGTCATGAAACTCATCTTCTAGAATAAAATGCCGTGGATTTGTGTCGTGTTGACAACTGAATGCATTATCCCATAGGAGACTGGTCTGTACAGATACACAGTCCGTATGGATGGATGGATGGATGGATGGATGGATACTCATCAACATATCTAATGATGCACCTCTCTATTCCTTCGATTTTTTAGTTTTAACGGCATCATAATATTCACCTTAGAATTTGCACAGAACTTTATTGCTGTTATGCAGTAAACATTTTTTAATAAGTATAACTAAATAATAAATGAATGCAGAATCAAAAATAAACAATTGAAAGAATAATTACATTTAGGCAATAAAATGGTCTACATTTCTCAATGCATTTCCACTATTTTCCTAATTTGACCACTCATTCATTCATATGTATTT
>OMNM01005781.1:21879-38305 GCA_900302745.1 Parablennius parvicornis
CCCCAAATTTGGTGAGAGTCGGCCCTGCTTTCTCCCAGCTGGTGTCATAAAAGAAATGTAAAAAAGTTGAAACAATGTCTTATGAACTCTTGAAATATTCATTCAGATCCAGCGTGACAGAATTAATCAGTTCATGCATCACCTGGTTGTGAATTACATTCATGCGCAGTAGACTTCATATAAACTGAGTTTCCAGCTCACCCAGTTTGTTGCGAGCGTGAGATCCAGCTGAGAGACAGTCATCGTGACACTGTCTGCGGACCGACAGCAGCGTCTGCTTGGTCTCAATGGATTTCTCCAGCAGCTCCGCGGCTCGGCTCCACTCCCCGCCGAAGTACGCGCGCACCCCGCCGTAGTACACTCGGTCGTACGGCTGCAGGAGAGACGACGCGTACGCACCGCCCGGAGCCGCCGAGGATGAATGAAGCACAGAGAGGACAAGAAAACGACACGCCACGTATACAGAGACGAGCTGAGAGCGTAGCGCCATGGTCCCAGAAAGCAGCTCAGACTGAGGAGGAGAGGAGAGGAGGAGAGGAGGGACTAAGGGAAATATTTAGGAAAGGAAGCAGTCAGACCACCAAGATCCCTCCTGTCTGATGTCATCTCATAAACTGCATCCACACAGCTCGTCTTTATATCTGGAATCAAATCAAATTAAATCTGGTTTATATTTGGTAACTTTCTGGACCAGTCCAGAGAAGAAAAAAAAACCCTATTTAATTTAGTTTGTTTGAGGTGCAGTATCAACATATCACCACCAGAGGGGGCTGTTGAGTTGAACGAACATTACCGTAATTATAGCAACAAAACAGATAAGGGATTTTTGTTCCAGGCAGAGTGAGCAGGGTGCATGCGTGTTCTGGGGTCAGAGGCAAATAGGAAGTGCAAAGAACACAGACTTATGTTGGATTGCGTAGATCTTAAAGTGAGGTACAGTTTATGCATCGGATGCCATTTAAATTAAACTTTATTCAGCTTTTTTTATTGAGCACCAAATACAACACAAGGGTTTTTAATTTCATTGATATTATGCAGTCACACATAAGAGCATTCTCTATTTAAATCTTATTTGATTATCAAACAATTCTCTAATCATTATTGATTAAAAAAATTACTTCCAAGTATTTTACTGAGTGCAATGAGATATTCTTCTTTTGGGTAAAACAGCAGTTTGTCTCCATATAGTTTGGCAATACACCATTACCACCATCAGCCAGTTCTATCTATCTACGTTGTTTCCCACCACTCTTGTCGTCCCTGATGACTGTTTCCATCTCTCTCTCATCAGCAGCTTTGTCATCTCTGATGACAGTTTCCCTTCTACCAACATCACTGTGTGAAACACTGAGCAGGGACCGTCTTCATAGCAACAGATGCTGATCTCCTTTGACCTCTTTTGATCTCCTTCATGAGGTGCCTCTTCCATGCCCCAATAAATACACGCAGATGAAAACATAACCTTCTTGGCCCAACTTTCGGCGACAATAATAAACAGTTCAGAGTCCTGCTAACAACTTATTTTGATTGGGGAGGCCGGAAAAAATATGGTTAAATTAACAGGATAAGAATCTCAATCTGTATCACTTAAAATGTTTAAATGTGACTCTTGTAACACAAAAGGTGGCCAAATAGGAGCACATTGTGAATTTTGATTGGACATCATATCTTAGGAGCTCGTATTCTGGGTATTACAGCAAGAAGCGCCGTGTATTCTTGGTGTTACGGTGAGAAGTGTCGCCCCTCTGAGTGCTGCCAGGCAGAGTCTGCCTGGCCTTCTCTGAACTCACGTCGGCAGCGTCCCATGATTCATTCAGCCAAACACTCTGCACAGCACGGGCCACACGACTGACGCTCATCCGAGCCGGGAAATCTTAGGCTGGGGGTCCAAACTCCGAGGAGCAAGTGTCCCACTGACAGGCGGAACTAGTGAGCTCGCTATGGCCGACGTTGGAGAGGTTTTGATGTCGGTTTTGTCCACAATTAGGGTACCGAAGCCCGGGGATCGTGTCCACAAAGACGAATGCGCCTTGTCATTTTCCTCGCCGGTGAGCCATCTTCTTTGTAAATCATGCAGTCAGCTAACAAACATTCCAGATTCACCCTCCGTCTCCTCAGTCTTACTCTCGCTTCCACAAAACATCACGTTTCGCCACCGTTTCCTGCACTTTACCGCTCCGCTTTATTGGGATTTTAACGTCGAGGCTAACTAGCATGTTAGCATCAAGCTAGGCTAATAATGCACTGTAATGGAAACTGAGCTGTGGTGGTAACTGGTTAGCTCGCTGTGCTGCTTCGTCTGGTTATGTTATTCATTGTATATGGTCACAGATTTTATAAAAAGGTCAGTGTTCTGATCTCATCTTTTAATAATCCCGTCTGACACATTACGTTAGTCGTGGACTTATTACACATGAAATGAGTGATGCTAAACACATGCTAAGGCTAGCAAATATTTAAGTAGTCTCCTGTAACAGATGCTGTGACATGATGGCCATCAAGGCTGTTGCTGGAAGATTAGAGACACTTAGTTTAAATGATGTGCAAATATTTGAATTATTAGTGTAATTCAAGGTTGTTAAATTGCACGAGACACCCATTTATGCTTCCATTGAACTTTAAAATCTCTGCTTTTGTTAATACATGTATCTGCAGTACATCTGTTTAACTGATACTTGAAAATATTGTCTTCCTCTGCCACCTATCTTCCATATACGCTCTTATCCAGAGAGTGGCCAGTCCCTAGCCTGGCTGACAATCATTGAAAGGCAGGTTACACCCAGCACAAGTAAACACAGAGAGACAATCCCCCATTTACATCTACAGTCAACTTAAGAGTCAACAATTAAACTGCTTTTTATGTATGTGTTTTATTCGATTCAGCCGGAGCACACACACAACAAGAATATGCAAACTCCAGACGGAAAAGATGTTTTTACCAGTACTTTATCACTATTATCACTGTAGTGTAGCCATGGTGACACACTGTGGTCCTCTAACTCTAATGGATTCATTCATTAATTTGGGATCAAAGCAGCAATAAAAACAACTCAAATCAATGATGAACATACTAAAAAAACATTTTTTTTACAAGTACATATAAACAGATTAAAGTACAAACGGTACTAACAGTGATTGAATACTAATTAGTAATTACTGTGACATTATTGTGATGTTACAGTATATTTTTTTCTGCTCTGGCAAAAACACATTCTATTGAGCTCAGTTTCTGCTGAGCTGTGTCATGATGGCGAGATGTTATATAAAAGATTTTCTCTTGTCTTTCTCACAGGAAACTGAAGGAGGCTTGTATGTGTGCATGAACACTTTCCTGGGTTTCGGGAGTCAGTATGTGGACAGACACCATGCTCGGTCTGGTCAGAGGGCTTACCTGCACATCACCCGGACACGTAAGGCCAAGGTAGGCACTTCGGTCGACACTATAAAGCATTTCTTTCAAAACAGTGATCAGTTCCACATCATTCATAGATGTGTTGACAACAAATGCTATTGTCACTTTCACTTTTACTTTCTACTTTCTTACTTTCTACTAAGCTGGTGCTTATAGACATTCTGTGTTATTCTCATAGAAAGAAGAGGACAACAACTCTGGCTCTGGACACCCACCTAAGAAAAAGCTCACCAGACTGGCTATAGGTATTTGTACAAACACAGACTGTCATTGCTGCTTTTTTGTTAATTTCATTCAGTCTTATGAATGTGGTGTCAATTCCGACATTTCATGTCACTTGAGAAAAATCCAACAACAATCCCACATGAGCTGTTGGTGACGGTGGAGAGGAAAACAAATCCCTTTCACCAGGAAGAAATGTCAAACACAACCTGATTTGGAGGTTTCGGTTTTCTGCTTAGAGTGATAATAACAAAGGAAAAGATTGGACTGCTGGCAACACACAAGTTGATATCTGCGAGGAAGCAGGTGCAGACAGAAAAGAGAGAGCATAGACAACATCAGAGAGACACATAAAGCTGGTGACATGCAGTGTTGACCTAGTAATGTATGGTGAGAGGAGGCTATAATTCAGTGTGAGCTGAGCCAGTGGTAACTACAAGCTTGATCAGATAAGAATGTTTTAAGCCTGATTTTAAAAGTAGGGATTGTGTTTTCGTTTCTGAAGTAAACATGTACCAACCCAACCCCGCCTCTTGGGTCTCTGCAGGGATTGAAGGAGGGTTTGATGTGGAGCAGGAGCTATATGAGGAAGATGTGAAGGTCGTCATTCTCCCTGACAGACAGGAGGTGACTTCAGACGATCTCGCTACCATGCCCGATGTTGTGAAGGAGCGAGTGAGTTATAATCTGTTTGTACTTTTTAATTTGAGGACCTGTATGTTCCTATAATGCTCTGTCGCTCTTGGCGCAGTGCCACTATGCTACATGACAATAATGAACCTGAAATGTGTGTGTCATTGTATCAAATGTCATGCTGTTATAATTTGAAGGGAAAGAAAGTCATTGCAGTGATTGATGTTGTTGCAGTATTGTTGTAAGAATAAGTCGTATCCTAGAGGATAGCTCAGTAATCTTCAATCCTGACAAAGCCCTGCATACCTTTTAATATTTTGAGTTTGATTTGTTGCTTCTTCCTTTCCTCCTCCAGGTGTCTCTGTCCATGGCAGGTATCATGGCAGCCGACTCAGTGTCTCACGCCTTGCAAGTTCAGCAGTGGGATGGAGAGGTGAGACAGGAGTCGCGGCATGCAGTTGACCTTAAACAACTCGACAACGGAGTGAAGATCCCCCCCAGGTGAGTCTAGGGCTCTCCAGTAATGAAGCATGCCATGCTGGGTTGTGTGGACTTGTGGTCCCGGAGGGAGAAGCTGTTACCCACTCGAGAACCATCCACAGGAAACGGCATGGGTTTATAAGATTTCAATATCCACGCTTCCATGTTTTGATCACAATCTCCGTTCACTCAGAAAGATTATAGCGTTGCATGCCAGGTCATTACGTGGGCCTGTGTTTATGTTATCCAACCAAGTGGAAACTGGTAAACTGCATATTACAGTCGGGTGCATTGAATCACAAAGAGTCACAAACTGTGAGCCTCCATTACCAGGAGAGCTCATCTGATCTCAGCCTCAGCAGCTTTAATATTCCTCACAAGTGATGAAATGTCACATGTCTGAATAAACTCGTGGCTGTTTAATTTCGTCACCAATTATCAGTTATTTTAAGATAATGCTGTTCTGCCTCCAATAACAACATTTGGAATATTTCTATAGTTACTGAAAACTGAAAAAAAGAGGACGAGTCTATCTAGAACTTTATAGTACAAAAAGAAGTTAATGCGACTTTCCTTCCCTCTGTCTTAGTGGCTGGCGGTGCGAGGTTTGTGACCTCCAGGAGAATCTGTGGGCGAACCTGACAGACGGCAAAGTGTTGTGTGGTCGCAGGTATTTCGATGGCTCCGGGGGCAACAACCACGCCCTCCTCCATTTCCAGGAGACGGGCTACCCCCTCGCTGTCAAACTGGGAACCATCACTCCAGATGGAGCTGGTGAGTAGAAAAGATGGTGACTTTGATTAGTGGTGGAGTTTGTGCTTTTATATACGTGTCATTAACACAGCTTTTTCTCAATGTCCAGACGTGTATTCCTACGACGAAGACGACATGGTGCTGGACTCCAAGTTACCTGAGCATCTATCCCACTTTGGCATCGACATGATGACCATGGAGAAGGCAAGTGTTGAGTTTCTGCTGACTCTGAGGGAAACAGACCCGAATAAATATGCTTTTATTATTCATTCAATGGCCACTGCAAGTATTTGATCCATCTATTTTACTTCTTGGTTATCAATATTCAACTTCAGATCAGGTTCTTGTAGACAGAAGTATCGATCCGCCTGCTGCTTTACAACTGGAGTTGCAAATTCAATCAGAGGTATCGGATTTCTCCCTCCTCTTGGCCGACAACCAGAACTCTGCGGCTCGCTTGGCTTCATCTCATTGCTGCATAGCTAGAGCCAGTGATGTGAAAGAGGAAAAGGAGAGTGTTTTATATTAATATCTGTAGGTGCATCTGAAAAAAAAAAAAAATTTTTTTGCGCATCGTGTTTGAACAAATTTTTCAAAATATATAATGTGAAAATATTGGAGTGATAAAAAGCTGAAGGCTGGTTGGATGAACGGTTGCAGGAAAACAAGAATGACCTCTAAAAAGTATAAGTTTAGTAAAATTATTATCAGAAGTGTTGGCCTTGATTGTGGAGTTTGAATCCTGGATGCAGGAAGAGAGCAACATAAAAGACTCATCTTCAGAATATCAATGAAAAGTATGTACTATTGTTACAACAATATAATATATAATATAATAATAATGGCTGATCAAGTTAATCATTTTGATAAATAGGTTAACATCCAGTCTGTTGAAATATTCTAAAATGATGAGATTGTGTTATATTTTTGACTTTCATGTCTGAAGTTTTACAGAATAAGAGAAGTCTTGTAATAGTGGGGTTCGTTTATGCGAAGTCAACGTTTGCATGGTATTCTACTTTCTTCAAGTGGCACCTGTCTGTGTCTTCTGTCTTGTCTAATAAAATAGCCTAGAATTATCACTGCAGCAGCGTATTCTCGTTACATTTTTGTGCTGTTTCACATAATTTTCTTAACACCTGTTTCACTTCCGACTTCCTGCTGCTGTTCATTTATTTTGCCACCTGTTTCTTGCCTGTAGACCACAGACCTCACAGTTTCCAATCCTAAGATCTCCGTGCCTCTCACTGTGTACTCTAATGTCGTTTCATGTCTTCCTAATGTGTTGCTGCACAAACTTAATGATGTTGCACCAGCGGGGGCGAAGGAGCACAGCTCCAGTAAAGTAAAAGACAAAGTGCAAACACTCAAGTCTCTTTTGCAGTTTCTTGCTCATCTCTTTGATGTTGTCGCTTCGTCATTCTAGCTAATCTTTGCTCGTTCTGAAAGAAAGTGTTTTGTGGCTGTCACAAATAACACAAGTAAAAATGAGTGTGTATTCATTCCAACTCTTTAATCTCTCTGACTGAACAGACTGAGCGGACCATGACCGAGTTGGAGATTGCCGTGAACCAGCGCGTGGGGGAGTGGGAGGTGATCCAGGAGTCGGGTACCACCCTCCGGCCCATGTTTGGCCCCGGCCTGACCGGCATGAAGAACCTGGGAAACAGCTGCTACCTCAACTCTGTCATGCAAGTGCTCTTCACCGTCCCGGACTTCCAGAGCAAGTTAGTAACTCTGTTTTTTTTTTTTTTTACATTTATGCAAATAAAAAAAATTCAAAAAATAGACTGAGGAACAATGTTAACATCGTAAGGGAGGGGTGACAACTTTGAGTCTGTGGGAATGGGATACTGTACAAGTTTATAAAAGAGAAAATACACCACTGTTTCTTTACCACTAATTGATCAGTGAGCATTACTGAAGTCAATAAGATGAACAGCAAAAAAAAATTTTAGAAATAAATTAAAAAAAAATTGGTGTCATTTTGAACTATTTAAGTGTTTTTTTTTTTTTTTTAATTTTCCAGCATTTTTTTTTTTTTTACCTTCTTTGTAGTCAGACACATGTACTTACAAAATGCCACTCAAGAGTTTTTTTATTTTATTTCAATGGCTGACACATTGAGTGCTTCCTAACTTCGATGTTATTGGCTCGTTTAGTTTTGACACAATTTGTTTCCAAATGCATCTAGTAGGTGAACTCGCATGTTGAACATTAATATTAGAGACTTGGTTGCCTGGCAACGTGCTTGCACTCACTCCCTAAAAAAAATTCAAAAATGTCAATACAATTTCCACCACTTTTGAATTTGAAAGTAAATGCGATTTTCACGCCTCAGTTCTGCGATTCTGTTCCCACATTGCTGATATCACACTGGTAACGTCTTCAGGCGTGTGAGTGATGTCCCAGAATCCTTTGTGTTCCAAACAGAACTTAAAAAAGAAATGTGACTGATCAGCATTTATCAACTCACAATTCCTCCTGCTTTGTCATTGTTTAGTTTATTTTTAATGTGGGGCAGAAAAACAATTTGGACCCATTCTTATTTTGTTGTTCAAATTTCATCCATCTTACCGTTCGGCAGAAACATCATTCACGCTTCACTTGCTTTGCCTCGTAGCAGACCACGGTTACATTATGCATTACGACTTGTTCTTTATATCAATAAGTGTTACTTGTTGAATATTCAGGTTAAAAACTGGAACCCTTCAGGTTATACAGCTTAAAGTCTGACGAATGTCCTTCCTTTGCAGGTATGTGTCCAACATTGACAAGATAATTGATGAAGCACCAAGCGACCCGACCCAGGACTTCAAAACTCAAGTGTAAGTGACGAGATACTGGACTCCAACAGACACACACACCAAACGGTTAATTGTTCAACTCTCTTGAGATTTGGACCAAAGAGAGATCGGTCAAAAAAATATGCACTGAGTCAGTGCTTCTTTCCCTTTTTCAAAGATGACTTTTAATGTATTTTTCAACATTTGTGTTTGTGTTGTTTATAAAAATAAGATAAAATACTGAGAAGCCCGTGTTACAATCTGGAGAAGCATAAAGGCAAACTCCTGTCAGCGGCAACGGGTTGTGAGTATAGCCGTAATTATGCACTTTTCCTAAGGCTTGAATCTTCTCCATGAGCAGTATTTCCACTTGAGCATTCTGCCTCCTTTGCGCAGTCGCGGGAAATGTAGCCAACATGCTCAGTAAATGAAGTGACGCGTCACACTCGCGTACAGTAGTCGCGTGCCAGCTGTCAGACAAAGCTGATTATGTCCGCTTCTCCTGACAGCTCAGTCTTAAAATGTAATATTTGTCTTATAATGTGGCTGATCCCCCTGAACTGAAATGATATCAGGAGGGTTTATACACACTTAACTGACACCTGGCATCGAGTTGTTTAAGCTTCATGCAGCAGGAAAAAAATTCTTACTTCTATTCTGTCTCATTTTAAACTGTCAACCTGCAAAAACACGTCTAGACTGCTCAAGTATCATGAGGCTCCAAATGCACCCTAGTGCGTCATCTCAGTTTGTATTCAATGATTATATTTGTCTTAAAAAATAAAACCCAAAAACCATCAGATAGGAGAATGTTTTCTCCAAAATAAGAAAATCCAAAAATGATACCCACAAGCCAAAAATGTTTCCAGGCTTGAGTCCAAATCCCCTTCTTGTGTTCAGTTCTGTGATGTTGCTGGATGCGCAGTGTTGTCAGCTTTGTTTGTCCCTCTCAGAGCCAAACTGGGTTACGGTCTGCTGTCAGGAGAGTATTCCAAACCGGCTCCAGACCCCGGAGATGAAAACGGCACTCCTGAACCCAGGGTAAGAAGGAACACTTGGTTTTAACAGACATCTGTGGCTTTGTTTTCAGATTTACTCTTGGAAATGAGCGAGTGCATGTCTGATATCAGCTTTCTTAAAGACGGATCCTGTCGTTGTTGCCTTTGCTTTCAGGGAGACCAAATCGGAATCGCACCACGAATGTTCAAAGCACTTGTTGGGCGGGGCCACCCGGAGTTTTCCACCAATCGACAGCAGGACGCTCAGGAGTTTTTATTGCACTTCATAAACATGGTGGAGGTACGGTCGCACTCACTCTCTGCTTCTCCCACGAGCGCTTCGTCAGCTCTCCCGCTTCTGAATATTTCAATTCTCTCTCAGAGAAACTGTCGCTCTGGCTCCAACCCGTCGGAAGCCTTCAGGTACCTGGTGGAGGAGAGGATTGTGTGCGAGCAATCGCAGAAAGCAAAGTACACACAGAGAGTGGACTACATTGTCCAGCTGCCCGTGCCCATGGACCAGGCTACCAATACTGGTGAGGAGCTCTAATGTTTAAGTAAATGAAATAAAATAAAATAAAAAACGGTATTGGTTCATCATGTGTGATCATGCGTCCATCACACATGATCGTAGGTCATCCGAATTTTCTAAAGGAAAACTTGTTGCTTGAGGCAGGGAGACTGTCAAAGCACGGTCCTACGTTAAATGTTTGAAAACTACTTTTAAAATGAAAGACATAAAGCCAGCAAAGCACATTTAACAGGGATGATTTTAGATTTCTATGTCGTCGACATGCTCCAGGTGAATTGCACATTGTTCCCAACTCATAACTGATAGTCAAAGTTGATACAGTGCCCGGTTTCAGTGCAGTATTTATATTTATTTTTTTAATAACAGAGGAGCTTCAGGAAGCAGAGCGACGCCGTGAGGAAGGAGACACATCAGCCCCGACAGTCCGGGCACAAATTCCCTTCACAGCTTGCATGGCGGCTCTCAGCGAACCAGAGGTCCTCACAGACTTCTGGAGCTCGGCTGTTCAAGCCAAGACTACTGCTACCAAGTACGAGGACAGCCAGCGACACTTTAACCTTTCGTAATTACTCAGAAGTTATCTGATGTTTTATTATGTATTTAATTATTTTAATGTAATTTGTCAGAACGACCCGCTTTGCCTCATTCCCCGACCACCTGGTTATCCAAATTAAGAAGTTCACCTTTGGCCTTGACTGGGTGCCCAAGAAACTGGGTAAGCAATTGTATTATTAAGAAAAACATATCATTTTTTTCCTGTTTTATATAATTTGTGTTTTTAAGAGTTTGAGATGTCTGCTCACTTACACAAACTGGGCCACAGTCTCCAGGGTCTGAATGCTTACAGTGAGCGATACGCTGCAATGGATGATGGGTATTTTGTTTTTCTTCCTTCCTGCAGATGTTAGCATAGACGTTCCTGACACTCTGGACCTGAGCGCGCTGCGTGCAACCGGCCAGCAGCCGGGAGAGGAGCTCCTACCAGAGGTGGCCCCGCCCCCACTCATGACCCCAGACGTAGAGGTTAAAGGTATCCTGGGTTCCCATGGCAACGATGAGGACGACTCTCTCTACTCCCCACTGCTGTGTCAGTCTGTCTGTCATTTCTGCTCTACTCCCTCCTCCTATACGTCCACCTTGTTTCCTTCTTTTCTTATTTCTGCCTTTTCTGTTTCCACGAGTACGTCTGTTGCTGTTTTTATTTCTATTTTGGTATTATTTGATTCACATTTTGGCGCACGAAAGATGTATATTTTCATTTCTTCATAATATATGAGTTGTTTTGTCACTTTTCAATCCCCTATAGTTTTTTTTTTTTTGCCACAATGAGTTTAAGTACATCCAAGTAATTCAACTCTTCCCCCTCAACACTCTCAGCTCCAGTCCTCGACGACTCCACTGTGTCTCAGTTATGTGAAATGGGATTTCCACTGGAGGCCTGTAGGAAAGCGGTGTACTACACTGGGAACACTGGAATCGACGCTGCCATGAACTGGATCATGGGCCATATGGACGATCCAGGTGTGTAGACTGATGAGGCAACACTATAAAGCATCACCATCAGTCCGTCTCATCGTTCCTGCTCTTGATTGGCCACAGATTTCTCCGCCCCTCTGGTGGTACCGGGCTGCAGCTCCGGCCCCGGGACCACGCCCACCGAGAGCCTCTCCGAGGAGCACCTTGCCACCATCGTCTCCATGGGCTTCAGCAGAGACCAGGCAACCAAAGCACTTCGCGCTACGGTGAGAAATCCAAGTCGATCCATTCGCCATGTTTTCTGATGAGTCCACGTGAGGTTTGCAGACTTGAGAGAAAAGTTCAAACACGTGCTTCTCCGGCTCGTCCTGGGAAAAGGCCCAAGTCATTCCTCAGAGCAACCGTGAAATGAAGTCTGATGGGCTTTAACCTCAGTAAGATTTGCCCTTTTGACAAAGAGGCGGAGTTAATGTCACACTTCATGCCGAGATCCAATACGGCTCCTTCATCGTTACAGGTTATAAAACTGTGCAGAGTTCAGAAAGGCTCTCTGATGTGTTCCCGTTGCCCTTTCATCTGAAAGTGAATAGGATTCATTCTGATTTCTGATGTTTCTTCCCTTAATGAAAGAGGGAGGAGTTTGAGACATGACCCATCTTTTACGAGAAAAAATGCCTGCAGCACTGTGAAGAAGGAACACCATACCTCGCTGCTTAACTTATGCCTCATTACTAAAGTCCTGATTCCACTGCTGCTGCTTGTCTGCAGCCCGTCTCTATGTCCCTCCAACTAGCTCTCGCCAATAAAAACCTAAAACTCCTCCAACATGGAGCACCTGCCATCTTTTTCTGTGAATAAACCACAGGCTCTGTCTTGGCGCTGATCTTTATACCCACTGCTTCACACTCGGCTGCTCAGGCAGGGAGAATTAAAGTCCATCCGGTGAAACGTCAAAATCTGTCCACAGGCTACGAATCTGTAACAAGGACTTTGTCAGCGAGGGAATTTCTGTCCGGTTTTAGTTTGCACAGTCCTGTGGTCGGATCTGTCTCGGTTTCACAGTTTGTAATCCGTGTGTAGTAGCAGGTTTTTAAAGTCTTTTATTAAACTTGACTCCCTCACCGCACTGAAAAGCCATTTATTTACCTCTGGGTTTTTTTATTATTCACTTTAATTAGCTACCATGCATCACAGAACAAAGCAATTCTGATAAACAAGCGTCGCAGATTAAAAGCACAACCGTTTATTCATAAATTTCTTTTTTGCAGGTTCCGTCTAGTTGCCACAAATGCAAACACTTTGACGTGTAGAAATGTTTCTTATGAGATTAATAGAAAATTGTTGGGTTTTTGTTGGTAGGCTCATGTCCTTCATTCCCTTTTGTCATTTTTACACATCTGAAGTCCAAGTGGCATTTAGGATGAGCTGAATCTGTCCAAAGGCAAATAGTGATGTCATGAGAAAGCCTGCTCTCGCTTTGTTGACGATCTTCTATGTGGATTTCATTTTCAAACTGAGGATTTGTTTTCAAACGCTTAATGTCGGGACATCTTGTTTGTAACGATCCACATTAAATAACAAAAGCATAACATAAACAAAAGTCTTAATACTGAAAATGTTGGTTTCTTATTGGTTTCTGGATGCGAACACATTCTCAATATGAAATAGTATAGATATGCTAGAAATATAGAACTTCTTTCCATCTTAAAACGTCCATGTTGAGTTAGAAAAACATTTTCTTGTATATTGCTGTGAAACATCGTAGTTGAGCAGCACTCTAGTTTTATTGTTACTAACAGGCATTGTTATTTTTGAAATATTGCAATATGTAACATTCAGAAAAACTTTACCAAAACTTATTTGTTTTGCTCTGTAAATAAAATGTAAAATTTTTAGTTAAAAAAAATTATAATTTCCTACTCAGAGTAACGTCCTGGACCGGGCGGTGGACTGGATCTTCTCTCACCTGGACGACCTGGAGTCCATGGACGTGTCTGAAGGTGGTCGCTCGGCTGCAGAGAGCGAGAGCGCCAGGGAGCCTCCTCCTGGGCCTCGAGTCAGAGACGGACCCGGCAGTGAGTCCAACAATCAGGACAATGAGATCAAGAATGTTAAGTAATTTAAAAACATGAACTCAGACATCGTGTTTTGTTTTTTATCCCTCCAGAATACGAGTTGTTCGCCTTCATCAGCCACATGGGGACGAGCACCATGTGTGGCCACTACGTCTGTCACATCAAGAAGGACCAGCAGTAAGTGTGCTATCAATCACTGGTTAAAATCGCCTTTTGAAGCCTCACAGTGGGGCTTTTAAAATCAATTGGTAATGTGCAAGTGAATAAACGAGAAATTCAGCTTAATTCATAATTGATTTGTTTTTGGAAAGGAAACAACAATGAATCACGGTTTGAAGAAGTTATTTATTAAGTATGCTTTCTGTTTTGTAATTGGATCGTAATTTATCTGTCTGGGCATAAAACATGCACATTAGTGTGATAAAAGCTTGTGTCCATGTATCTCAGCAGGGGGCGCCATACTCCAAAAATATAATTTCATAGCTGTTGATTTGCTATTATTTGAGTGAGAGTTTTATATTCACAAAGCCTCTTCCCACATGGCAAATAAAACAAAAAATAAAAAAATTGTAATAAAAAAAACGAGGTCTTTTGTATCTGCAGGCGCAACATTACTTAATTACTCTGTCATATGTTTGTTAACAGCAGCTGTTTGTGTTTCTCAGGTGGGTCATCTTCAATGATCAGAAGGTGTGTGCGTCAGAGAAACCCCCCAAAGACCTGGGATACCTCTACTTCTACCGCAGGGTGGCAGAATGAGGCACAGGAGCTTTTTACACACATGACAACATTTAATAGTTGCACTCCAACAAGCTCTTACAATTCAAAACCCCGGCACGCTTCACAACTGACAAACATGTAAATAAATCTCTGAGATTGCATATATACACCCTTAATCTAATTGGTGCAGATGTACAGTTGAGGTGTTTTGGGGGGAGGGGATAGCCGTTCCCTTTTTTTTTTTTTTTTTATCTTCCATCGGTTACAAACCGCAGGCAGATTCAACTGTTCAACTTCCTCGAGTCAAACTGAGAATCACATGAGATCTCTTCAATCGCTGGGTCCACGCGTCTCTCGGAAAAGGTCTGCAGATAACCCGAAACCTGCTTCTGGGAACGAGTCCCACTCATCAGAGGGACTCTGATCAGACCTTTTCTTGTTCGTTCTTAAGTTTACAATATTCCGACTATTGATTTCCACTGCCGTCAGTAGTCGCTGCCCCTCCCTCGCAAAGTATGTTTGTTCCCTGGTCTGTTAAGGGGCGATCGCAGCTACCGTGTCGCCACGTGTTCCGCCAGGATCTAAAAACAGTCCAATAAGAGAGAATGTCAGTAAACCAATAGACTACAGCTCAATTGTGTGTGTTGCATAAATAAAATAAGTCAAAACACCAAATCACTTTGGGGTTTTATTTTTTTCTTTAAAGTTTGGTGAGGGTGATATCTGGGTGATTCTTCAATTATTTTGTTTTTATTTTGGAAATAAATGCTTTGTTACTTCTGCTGTGACAAATAAAAAAATAAAATGTCTTTCTGTCAGTCTGCCTCTTGTGGTTTCATGTGTTTTCTGTTCTGCAGTAACCTCCAGCCTACGATCAGTTCTCCACTCGGGTTTACCCTTTTTGGATTTCACATTGGGTTTTTTAAAAAGCGAAAGAAATGATTTCTTCATCGTTAAAATCTTTTTGGATGTTAAAGCCACTATGCAGCACTTAACATGACATCAAGAAGTTTAAAAAAAGGTACACTCAGTGAATCTATTGCTCTTGAATTGGACTCCATTTCAAGGCATATCGCTGTGGTTTAAAATGCTCGACTGCTCTACTTAAAAACTACTCAAAAGGTATTCCTTGCTTTTTAACTTTGACTGAATAACAGCCATTCATCAATGTAGTCTGTACACAATATCTACATTACAAACATTTCTCAGACAAATGATCTAAAAAAATTATACAATGGTAAAAAGCATGTCTACAAATTGTTGGCTCCAAAAATGCAGATCTACAGTTTGAATACTGTGAGTTACTCAACAGTTATTTAAAATGTCAAAAGTGACAAAGAAAAGTGGTTTGTGTGGTGTAAGATATGTTTATATATGATTGAATTAACATACTTGAAGAAATTACATGCAAATAACTTAAAATACAAACACTCTGAACTTGGGAGTATATTGTGAAACACTACTTTCAGTAGTTTATGTTACTTGTGCTGTTTGTTACAAAAACATTTTTAAAATTTGTAATCTTATTCATGGTTGACTTACAATGTTCATTTCATCGTATAACATCTTCATTTGTGGAGCCAATAACTTCTTAAAAATACTCGAGGAGATTCTTGCTTTATGTTTATATTTGTTTGCCACATTGCGTTTTTTAAAATTCAACATACTCAGATGTTCTTGCAGTCGTTCGCCCGTAGCCACACAAACTGCTAATGACAATGTATTATAAAAGTAATGAGTATTGGAGTTAGTTTTTGACAAAAATGTAGTTCTTGTTTAACTTGCTATAAAGTCATATTAGGTAATGTATCATTGGTCGTGAGTGCACATTTGCAGCACTCTACACTTTGTAATAAAAAAGTGCAGTGTAAACAAAATGCAAGAGCAGAAACACACTTCTCTTCTGGCATCGGCCTACAAATCTCAAAACTGTGGCTTTTCTCTCGGTGTCTTCCGCCTTTTGCACTTGTTGCAACCTTGGCGCTCGTGTTTGTAGAATTAGTGAAGACGGGAGATATTCTAACTTTCCTCAACCACACAACAAGCATCCCGTCGACTCAAACATAAAGGTAAGATCTCAAATTTTATTATAAAGTTCATAATGTGACAATATGATTTGATCAAATGTGTTTTTCTTGGAATCACATCGCTGTTTAAACATCAAGGCCTTATGTTAATATAGTCAATGTTGACTCACTCAGGTTATCTTTGTGTCTATTTCTGATTTTGTATAACCATATATAATTGTTCAACTGATATTTTTCTATTTCTATAAAAAGTTCGTATTTGGAAGTTACTTTTTTTTAAAGATTTTTTTTTTTTACAGTAATTCAACAGTC
>OMNM01005795.1:6286-17415 GCA_900302745.1 Parablennius parvicornis
TTTTGTTTTACAGGGGGATATCGCTATTTATGGTTTTCTTTCAGACAACAGATTTTGTTTTTTTTATGGAACTGACAACTTGATTCCCAACTCAGAAGTGAGAATTTCCTAACTGGTAGCTTATTATGCTCCCAAATCCAAGAATGTGATTTTAGATAGGCTGGAGATGTTGAGCTTCTACAACCCAGCTGTATATCATTGCATTAAATAAATCATAGCATTAAATAAATATAACCATGCTTATTTATTTTTTTAAGCCTCTATAACTTTAAACTCTATCAAAATTAGATCATCCCTACCTGTGAATCTTCTTTTCAACAGTATGATCGAGGGTAGTTGGAGCCAGAAGGCAGCGTGACATCCTGAACAGGTCACCGATTAACAGAATAAGTGTTTGGATTCTAGAAAAAAGTCAGAGCACCTGCTAAAATGGATAAATATGTGCTTTTTATCTTATTTTCTAAGAATAACTGTTGATGTATGATGATTGTCGATATACATATTTAGCCCTCAAGCCACTGGGAAGAACTATTGAGTGTTTAAAATAACAACAACAACAAGAACTTTCACGCTTTTGAACTTTACCTCACTGATTTCTGATGTTTACTCTGTTTCTTTGACAGATTTTGGTTTCTGAAGTTCATCACTTTGCTGGGGATGTGCACGGCAGCCTTCTTCATCCCGACAGAGTCTTTTCTGCACGGTGAGAAGCTGCTTTCTTTCCTTTCTCTGACAGTAAATCCATCCATTCATCCATCTTGTGTGCCGCCTCATCCAGTTCAGGGTTGCGGGGTGCTGGAGCTGATCTCGACTAACAATGAGTGGAAGCAGGATACAGGCAGGGACAGTAAATCCAGGGGTAGAAGTCCCCATTTTATTGTGAAGGGGAGGACAATAAACACCAAGATTCCTCAAGAGCAATGGGATCACAATAGAATTGACCTAATTCATGAGTTTTACGGTTTGTCATAATTTTGTTTATTGGAAAATAACAATTGTTTTCACCTATTTTTTTTTAATTCAAAACATTATTAACACAAATATACAATTGCAAGAATTTGAATAACAGGAAAACTAAAATACACTTTAAACTAAATTGAATAGGTTAACCTAAATCAGTGTTGTCAATTTCAAAACAAAGGTTAAGCTTTGAAACAACTTTAGTCGCAAAAAGTAAAAGTTAAGAGTAAAAAATGAAACAAACCAAACTTCTCAAAAATCTGTGAAACTCATGGAGTCTTTCGGAATGTTCACAGATGAGCAGTTTGATTTACGGCTTCATTCACACAGAAGGTTCAACCTCCAAGTCATGAAGAAAATGCTGTTTAAAAAAATACTTTGGAAAACAGAAAGGAAAACATTGTATCCACACATCTTTTGTTTTAGGTGAAACATCAGTTACTTTCCAGAAAATGAGCAAATCATAGGGAGGTTTATAAGGGGAAGGCTGTGATTTTTAATAGTTGTGGTGTATGTAATTTCGATTGGTGACTCAAGTTTTCATGAATATATAATCTGAACCCCTGACATTCACAGATTTTATGTATAAATGCATTTTCTTTTGCACCCTGCCAGAGGGCAGCAGAGATCCACTTCTGCAAACGGGAGGGGAATCAATAAAGTGACCATGGATCTCTACATCTTTCCTTTATTTTGTTTGTGGACAATGAAATGTGCTTCTGATTCAATATTCATATCTGAGCTTATTAATGATTTACAATACTTTAACCTTGTTTTCTCCCCTCGCTTCTTTGTGACAACTCACTGAATTACTTTTTTTTTTTTTTTTATCTATTCTTCTCAGCTTGGCATTATGTAGGTGTGGTGGGAGGATTTGCCTTCATCCTCATCCAACTCATCCTGATCACAGCTTTTGCACACACATGGAACAAGAACTGGTGAGTGAGGGGCTCTTATGTGTAAAATACCTTTTTCATCTTGTCTTTTGTTATGTGAAATGTTATGAGGCAAGCTGGTAGTGACATCACACACACAAAAAAATGTTTTTAAGTCGATGGATGGTTGCCTTGATGTTCAGTAAGTCTTTGTTTAGGCCTTACAGGCAATTAAAATACATTATATTGCCTGATTTCAAACCTTCCAGTAAGTGATTTATTGCCATGCTTTAACAACACAATGCTCTCATGCATGCAGCCATCTTTGTAAACAAGTGGGTTTTCCAGTTTAAAGAAGACTGGTCTGCACACAGTTGTGACCTCAACCACTTCAAACATTTTGGGGATGCGCTGGAATGTGTGGCCTTATCACAGCATCACTGATGCTTTTGTACAAATGGGAGCCGAAGCCTGCAGCTAACATCTGGCCAGAAGCACTGCAGCCAGACAAGCACATGTTTTTTTGGAATGGCATGCTTTCTTTTTCTTTTTTAATGTCTTAGTGTTCACATATTTTTAGCCTCATTAATCTGACACAGAGATCCTGTAAATCCCAATTTGCCAAAACATCTCAAGAAGAACAAAAAGCATTTGCTGTTAAAAAATACTTTTATTGGCTTTTTAAAATCGTTATCGGTGAACTTTTACGAGTTATTGGAAACTGCTAAAACCTGAAAGAATGACGCACCAAATTATTATTTCCTGACCTTAAAGATGACCCGGAATGATGGAGGAACTTGCTGGTGGACAGACTCACTCTCGTTGACCAAACAAGGCTAAAATAAAAGTAGTTTTCAAGTTGTTTGTATTTTTTCACTAATGACGGCAAATCTAAATTTTACAGCCTCAGATTAGGCAAAGCCTTGTGACTACAAACACGTCTTGAATTCCAGCTTTCTAGTTTTGTGCTGACCAACAACTTCAAAACATTACAAATCTGTTCAATATTAATTTGCAGAGAACAGGAGGAATTCATGTTCTCAATACATTTAGAAAACAGTCAGAGCACTTTTTCCACTACTCATAATTATTTATACAGCTGAAGCCAAAGTGCTGCACATAAATGGACGAGAATCTAAAAACAGAGTGCGCCACAAAACAATAAAATACAGTAAAACATTTAGAGTCACACTTAACGTCACATCTCAGAGGCAGGTATTATAACTGCAGGAGGAAATAGAGAAAACCTGTGCAAACATTGGGGGAACATGCAAACTCCAAAAAAGAGCCACCGTAGAGTGCTATCCACTACACCACTATGCAGCCAAGAAACAATAACTACAATTATCTGGTCAAATGAGCTGGAGGCTCTAGTGGTCTAATTGGTGAACTTTACATACAGCTACAGGCTCTTTTATGATTGTCCTTTCTGCCTTTTACTTATCAACCTTAACTTTACCTCTCTCATTACACATCAGCTACATTTAAAGAAATAGTTGATCATTTTATTTTTTTTTTATCCTTAAGATCTAAACATGCTTTTTTTGTGTGTTCGTAAAGCTTATTAAAGAGATAAATGCATCTCATAGAACTGTTCTGATGTGTTATTTAAGTTTGCTTGCAGCTTCTTACTCATACTGTTTACAGTATATATATATATATACACACACACACACAGTAATGGCATCCTGCTTCACATCTGCAGTAGAAGCACTTGTGATGATGGATCCATCTACTGTCTGGGAATGTAAATCATATACACACTAACTTCAGCATCGGCTTCGAGCAGACAGATGTGCAGACCTGCAGGAACACAGAAACATTACTTCACAAACTGCCTTCTGTTGCATCCTGTTATTTTGTGGCTTTGATGATCTTTTCTTAACCTACTCCTGTGTTAAATTGTGATGAATTGGGGATTAAATATAGAAGCTCTTTTATCTTCCAGGAATATGAGCAGCATATTTCCACATCTAAAGACTTTTTTTTTTAGGATATGAAGGTTTTTGCAGTATGAAGGTCTGAGTTGGTGAAATATAAAGTTGAGGATCGATGAGTCTTGTCAAGAATTTTTGACACGGAGTTTGTGGACTGAAACACTGCCGACACGATCGAGACCCTGTATAACATTTTGGTCAAAGCTTCAACGTGAAAGAGAATAGACAACAAGTGTTTCATGGTCAGATAGAGAAAATATCTGCTGGTTGCACACAATAATAGAGTGGAATGATGCTCATGTCAGAAAGACACAAAAGTTTGCCATTTTTAGAATTAATCAAAATATCGGTGTTGTAATGTTCCTGGAAATTAGCTTCCTATTAGATGTTGAGCAGTAGTGGAGTTACTTCACTAGTTACTGAGATTAAAAAAGAAAATAGTTGTAATGAAACAAGACTATTTAACTGAGTTCCTCAATATTGTTGAGGTTGTGTTATTGTTAGTAGGACACATTAGCTGAGATAAAATACAAACATGTAGACAGCTCTTTGAAAAGAAAGCCAACATTTATTTAAGACTGTTGATGCTTCACATGCATTGTGGATACACGCTAATGTTTCATGTTGCTGTCAGGAGGACGAGGCGAGTTCAGGATTGATGACTCTCCTATTCCAGTGAAGAAGATTTTAGTGAAATAGTCACAGCTTCTGTTCACTGAAGGATTCAGCTTTGACTTATGACAATGACAACTTAAAGAGTCACTCAGCAGGAAATAGTGAAGCAGCAGCTCTGCAGATCTGTTTCTGTTTTGATGTATGATAATAGAAATGTTAGAATTTGTTCAAAGAAGTGTATATCATTTAGACAGGCAATGATTCACATTTCCAACTAACCAATAAACCCTCATTGGTATTAACTAACCAAGTTTGTCCATCCCCATTGCAAGAAGTAAATAAATAATCTCAGATAAATTGCACAACCCTCTAAAAAAATTGTGTAATCTTTCATCTAAAACAACACACCAGTATCAAAGTTGTCTGTTTGAAGGAAGTGGGGTCGACATGTAAATGTCATTGCAGTCATTTTGAGAAGTGGTACCTTAAAGGACCTCTGCGTGTGTTGCCCCTCTGGGATTGCACTCAGAGGACAACGATGTAGTGATTGTCTCAACGTGTTGAGTTGTTCCAGGAATAAAGCAGACGCACACGTTGAGCTGACGTCATTCATGAAGGTTTATTTTTCTACAAGACTCAGGTATTCTTTACAAAATTACAATAATGACCGTTCACATTCACACTGGAAATTAACTGTATAACTAATTTCCTTTTAATAATGATTCTTTCTATACAAAACAATCAACACATTTTTACCTTCAAACATCATGAAACAATTTGGAAAAACATGAAATATATTTAAATCACAAAACCATGAACTATTTTACCTTTTGTCTATTATGTACAATATTTACAGTAAAACACAAATACAAATAACAAAGGCTGATCTGTCACCCACAATATGACAATTCTGATGTGGTAACTACCATAAAGATTAGGGATGGGAGGACACACAAATTCCACGAGACGAGACATCTCGTGAGATTGACTTCACAAGATTGAGATGAGATTTAACTACAGTTGGAATAATACATTAAAACTCTTGTAGCAGCAAAGCTGATGCTTAAAGCTAATACAGTGGTCCCTGGTTTATCGTGGGATTACCTTCTAAAAAATAACCCGATAAGCTAAATCCACTAAGTAGTTAAGTTTTATTTTTTTTACAATAATTATACATGTTTTAAGGCTGTAAAAGCCCTCACCACACAATTTATACACTTTGCTCATACAGTAATTAACATTTTCTCACATTTCTCTCTTCTTTAAGCAAAGTTCAAACCTTCATATGCGCCCTCCTCTCAGCCTGTCAGGAGCGTTCACCATCTCGGACACGTAGCTGCGCAGACCGCACTCTCCATCTGGTTCTTTCACACTTGCTGTCTTTTTTCCCCTTCACTTAACACATCCGGACCTCCGTGTTTTCACAATCCATGCCCGCTGCCCTCAGCCGTATCTCGGACACGGAGCTTCGTGGGCCCTGCCTCCTGGAGCTATTAAGTTCCAGAGTTTCACCCCTAAAAAAAAGCATGCAAAGTTGCACTGAAAGAATCTGCGAAACAGCTATATATAGAGAAACTACTGTACTTTGACGGGTAACTGAAGGCTGAGTGACTGACGCCTCCTCCTGCACACTTTGCTCTGGTTTGAATGATTGATGTCCAACTTCATGAATGGTAAAACATTTTTTTCCTTTATTTGCTCACTCATTCGACTCCAAATCCAAACTAAAATTGTCCATAAATCAAATAATCAGAGTTCCAAAAGCAGTAAACGGTAACTTCCCAGTTGGGTGTCGGCGGCGGAAACTGTTTGTGCTCCACTCCGTCAAGAAACTACACCTGGCTGCAAAGGGTTCCGACTTATATATGGACACACCCAAATGATGATGGACAGTGCAATTATACCCCGTTGTGGACAAATTGAACTACTACATTCATACAGCGCCCTGTTGTCCCTTAACAGTGATTATTATACTGAATGCAACCAAGTAAAAAAAAAAAAAAACAAAAAAAAAAAAAAAACAACTAGGAGATTGTTTAACTCGAGAACAAGAAATTTCGCTGCATTTTGATCGTCCCATCCCTAATCAAGATGTTCTTAACTTCTGCAGTTAAATAAGGAATATAATGGTGCATGAACAATGTTCATATAGTGCAACATAAATAAAGGTTTAAAACGTCTCTGTTACTTTGGTTACTTCCCACACACACTGCTCCATACAATACAACTCCGCCAGCATTAGCATTAGTTAGCAGACCTTATTATGTGTTGTTTAATCTCGAATCTATAATCAAGTCGCTTATTTCACAAACAAAAATTCTTTTCGATCAACCACACTTCTACCATTAAAGTCTGCATTTCGCTCTCATTTGAAATGATGATTTACTAACCTGTGGCAAGAATAAGGCAAACGCACACGTTGAGCTGACGTCGTCGTTTAGGAAGGTTTATTCTTCCTCTGCGGCCTGACTCTACTCTGTACCACTAGCGCAGTGCGCCCCCTAGCGGCTGAATCTAGGAGAGTGACGTGTTCACTGTGAAGAGGAGTTTGATAACAAATAAAATCAAGTAAAACGTAATGAAAAATAAAATTACACAGGGGTGTCTTCTTTCCATCCAATCATCTTTTGACCCTTTACACGTGCACGTGCATGGATATGATTGGATAAGTCAATTTATCCCCTGGCCAGCACAAAGTGAGCAGCCCATGCTCATCAGTAAACCCCGGCATGACTTCAGTGCTTCCACTCCACTAAACATGTCTCTGTATTTATGTGTTTGCTTGCTACTTTGCTTGATTACCTCTAACATCATTGACGTCACTTTCTCCTTGTTTTATTGATGTACTAGTGGTTTTTTGTTTTTTTTCTCCCCACATTGGGTTTGTTGTTTGTAAGCTACATTTCCGTTGATGGCTTCCCCGTCTTGTTGCATCTTTCCTGTCGTGTCCTCATTCATGCAGCCAGACTTGTCCCAGATGTTATTTACTGTATCCATCTGTTGCTCTCGCCGTCAGCTGCACTCAGCCACCCCTGAACTCTGCTGAATGAGTTGTAGCTCAGACGACTAAGAGGATTTATTAAATCAGGACCTTTTCCAAGGCGGAATACACAGAGCCAGACATCCGTCTCTTTCCCTTTTATAGTGATGTTGTCATTCACCTCCTTTTTTAAACATGGCTCAAGTAATTGACATTCAACTTCTTCTTTAATCACACAGCTGTGAATCTCTATGGAATTAATCAGGCCGGGTTAAACAGGACAAAGTGTGTCACTAATATCTGTTAATAGCAATACTTTGATTAGTGTGGACTAGATTAGAAAGCTAAACCTCTTTCACTCCTCAGGTTGACAGGTGCAGCAGAGAACAAACGTTGGTACCTGGCGGTGACGTGTGCCACCCTCTTCTTCTACACCATCGCCACCATGGCCTTCACCTTCATGTACAAGTACTACACTCACCCCATCGCTTGCCATTTCAACAAGGCCCTGCTGTGGATCAACCTGGGGCTCTGCGGCCTCATGTCTTTCATAGCAGTAACGCCGTGCGTCAAGCAGAGTGAGTTGAAGAAAAGCACTTGCGTGTCTGTCAACGATGGGAAAACATTTAAACTGCGACAAAAGAATTTGATCTACTTCCAGCTGAGCAAAAAACCACCTGTTCGAACCATGTATACTTATCCAGTATCCTTATTTCTCTTTAAGAAAATAAACAGGGAACCCTTTTTTTTTTTCAAGTTAAGGTTTGTAATAAGAATATACACTGATCATTCATAACATTATGACCACCTAGCTAATATTGTGTGATGCCAAAACAACTTGCAGCAGATACTTTAAATCTTGGAAGTTGAGCGGTGGGGGCTCCTCTTGACCTTGTGTGTCAATGACCACTGCAGACCAGGAATATCCCCTTATTGGCCCTTTATTATGAAAACCTTTTTCTTTACTCAAGGTACATAGAAATCTAAATATAATTGCATAATCTGTAAGTGTGTATTTCCTGACTTTTTTGTCTCCCTGCCTTTGCAGAGCAGCCTCGGTCTGGGCTCCTCCAGGCCTCCATCATCAGCTGTTACGTGATGTACCTCACTTTCTCTGCACTGTCCAGCCGTCCGCCAGAGAAAGGTACGACAACTAACACAGAGCTGAGGCACAGACTTCTCCCCAGCTCCATAGGGAGTCTGAACACAGACTTTCTGTTCTGTGTTAACAGACAGAAACTCATAACGTGCATTAGAGGACTCAAGAGGATTTACTCTCAATGTCAACTGAAAGAGAAACATATGGAAGACCTCTTACATCTGCATCATGTCACAGTAACAACAACATCTTTCTTGATTATAGTGACAATGGACTCATTTTCCCTTATGTAGCTATAAGAAGAAATATTTTAACAAATAATGAAGCCGATCACTCATAATGTAACTTGAGTCACTCATGAGGACATTTTAATAGAAAGCAATGTTCTTTCTTCTTCATAAAAGCTGTTGATTGACCTATAGCATGGTTTTCTTTAAATCTGCCAATGCATAGAAAAGCTAATAATTCTCATTTGAGCAATCTCTAAAATGGTTGTGTATTATATGATGTCACTGTTTAAGAGACTTGTGAGCGATGAAATAACATGGAGAATTATGTGGAGAAATATGAGAAAATACAGTGCATTTCACCATCTAAAGGAAGAAAAATGAAATGCATCATTAAAGGATGTAGTTCACATTTGACTCTGTCTTCAAAGAACAGAAAACATAGGTCTGAAGTTTCTTACAAGAAAATTGCATTTTATCATTCTTTTGGACTATTTTTACTGGATGCAGTGTAATCAATCATCACCCCAACTCAAAAAAGAATGAACGAATGAATGAATGAATGAATGAATGAATGAATGAATGAATGAATGAATGAATGAATGAATGAATGAATGAATAATTTAAAATATTTGCAGAAAAAGCAGCAACTCACTTTTGTGCAACAAATGAACCGTTCTCTTTCAGTTAGTCTTTCATCAGGCAAATAACCATTGTCTATGTTTCTTCTGTTTCCTCTAAATAAGTAATTATGTCCATCCATTTATCCACCCGTCTTCTATTGCACCATATCACAGTCAGGGTCACAGGGTGCCGTAGCTGATCCAGATTTAACTAAGGACGCCAGGAGGTTACACCCCGGACAGGTCGCCAGTAAATCACACGGCAAACAGACACAGACAAGCACACGCCCACATTCACACCTACAGGCAATTCAGAATAAACGAATGCTTAATATATCCCAGAGGGGAAGTCTCGTAGCACAGCACCATACAGAACAGAACATAGAATAAATTGGAAGGAAGGTATAATATCAATAGGAGAATAAAGTTCAATAAGTAATATTAATCAATAATATAGGTACAGGGCTAAGAGGTGACAGGTATAAATATAAAAGAATGAATATAACAGAAAAACACAACAAACAGGTATTTTAAGCATAGTGTGTGTTAAAACACGCATGTTCGGGCCAATACGGAAGAGTCGCTCGCATACGCACACTTGCACGCAAAGACAGACACAATCCTTCATAATTAGCCTTCACTTTTCTTCTAATGACTCACCTGTTGGCTCCAGGTAAGACAAAGAGCCTCCACATGACTGAGACATTAGTGCAGTGGGCTTGTCAGAGGCCCTTGTCTCACTCAGGGGTTTATCTAAATCACACATGCAAGTATAGGTGCAGACACATACACACAAACACACAAAGGCAGACCCACACAGATAATCTGGGATGAGATGTGCTCTGACATGCAGCCTGCTGAGCTGGTGGCCTGTGGTGAGCGCAGACTGAAGGATATTTGTTTCACATTCCTCATGGATCCATTGACAACATAATAACACAGGAATACAACTTGGCAGCGTCATGGCGCAGGTCCTCACGGGACTTGTTGCAATCAACAGGAAAGTGAAATACAATGTTCATATTTCCGTGTGCAGGATGAGCTGTCAGCTTGTCTTAATCTAAGGCGGGACGAGACTGGACAACATCAGTGGATGAAACAATTATATGCAGCAATTAAATGATTAAGTGCAACTGCCTTCACTCATGCATTCTATTCTAAGACATATTCACGGAAACATTGCTCTGAACTTAGTGTAAGATATTGTCAACAGGAGCAATCACAGAACAGAAAGGATTTGTGTTGGTTTTCGCTTGTCATTTTACACGAAGTAAAATATTATTTCACAAAATGAAAATACCTTATGTTTGAAGGGAAATTACTCAAGATTCTTTTAGTTTAAGTCACTGAACATCTTTTTGCTGCTTTGCGGTGTTTTTAAATTTGAATACTGAATATGTATAACATGGAATACGAACCCTAATATCTAGAAAAATAGTACTTTACCTTGATGGGAAAAAGAGAGGCAAGGTTTTTTTGTCTCCGTAAACCAAAAGTACATATTTTCTCTTGTGTATTGAATGTTGACTGCTGAAAGTACCTCGTAATTGTAGAAATTGTCCTCCGAATATCCATATTAGTCAAAATAACTGCATATAAAGGCTGAGTCAAAAATAAAACATTATAAATTAGGTTAATGCAATGGGATAATAGATACATTACATCGATGGGAAGGTCCCACAAAAGCACACTGCTGCCTGTGTGGGTGTGTGTGTTTGTGTGTGTGTGTGTGTGTGTGTGTGTGTGTGTGTGTGTGTGTGTGTGTGTGTGTGTGTGTGGTTTCTCAGTCTGTGGAGAAAAAAGTGTTTTTATA
>OMNM01005797.1:0-18882 GCA_900302745.1 Parablennius parvicornis
CTCTGAGGAGGGTTGGAGAGGGATGATGATGATGATGGTGATGATGATGAAGGTGCTTGCAGGCGTCGACCAGGTCCCACACGTCCCGTCAGGTAGGCAGCAAGCCGATTGGCCGGATGCAGCGCTCCCATCATCCCCAGCTGGATCTTAGCCATTGGGTAGAGCTTCCCATTCACCTGCCACAGATTCAGACCACGATCAGAATCAGAATGAGGAACAACCCCCCCCCAAACCTCTGAACCCTCACAGCCACATCTGGAGTTCCTACCTGAACCAGTTCGTTGCTTCCTCCTGGCTGCTTCAGGCTCGCCGACAGGAACCCGGCCGGCGATATTCCCGTCAGGAAAGGAATAGCCACGTCTTTCATCATCGCCAGACTCCTCTCTGCTCCCGCATGCTCCCATACATCCTCGTTCCCCTCCTCCTCATCGTTCCCCTCATAATCCCTCTCCTCTTTTTCCTCCTCCAGGTCTGCTTCTTCCACCGCCCGTTGCCAGTCCTCCACAGTGTCGTAATCCTGCTCTGGAGACTTCGCTCCTTGTGCCACGTCGTCCTGAGAGAAACAACATTCACAACTCAGCGGGTCTGAAGAAATCTTTCACCACTGTGAAAGGTTCAATGGGTTAGTTGGTTCACTCATGAATATGTAACAAATCCCTTTGATCCATATTGACGCCTCAGGATTCTCTGTCTCACCTGTTCGACAGCTGCTGGCTTCCTCCTCTGGACCCCGGAACCACCGGGTCTGTCTGCAGGTCCTGCTGCTTCAGGTGTCTGTGGGTCCTCGCCATCGTCCATGGGTTTGGAGACGTGTACCTTGTAGTGGATGCAAGGCTCGGTGTTGCCCTCCACAATGGGGGCATGAGGGCGGATGAAGTAATCTTTGATCCAGAAGGGCCGGTCCAGCTGGTCCTGAGCCATGGCTTCACACAGCTGCTTCAACACGTAGCTGCGATCACCGACGCCCCACTGACATTTGGCCATGATGAAGAGACGTTTGGACGGTTTTGGAGTGTGATCAGCAGGGGGGCTGTTGCAAGGCATGGCAGTGGGGGTGGTAGGGGTCTCGGGGCAGGTGAGGGTCTCCTCCAGCTGTCTGTTCTTCTTCAGCTGTCTGTTTTTCTTCAGCTGTTCCTTTTCCTTCAGCTGTTCCTTCTCTTTTAGCCATTTGTTCTCCTTCAGCTCTTTGTTCTCCTTCAGCTGTTCAGGCTGTGGCTTTGTATCTTCAGTCGCCCCCTAGTGGACAGAGATGGAATGAAAGAGCTCAGGAGACTCGGACAATGAACAGTGAAAACAAGTGGCCACTTCCAGAACTGCAGCTTCATTTGAACATAAGACTGTGACCTCTTGTCCTCTCAGAAAGGACAAACTTTTCACACTTAAAACCTGGTTCATACCTTCGCTTGGCTTTTTCCTTGGTAAACACGAACTCGGGCACAGCTGCTACTCCTCCTCCTCCTCTTCTGCGTGTCCTGGAGATTTAAAAAAAAATAATAAAACACGTGAAAGTTTCTTTAAAGTCCCGAGAGGCTTTCTGGGTGGAGCCTTTGGCGCTCGGGAGTCTGTACTGGGTCCTACCATTAAGGTGGACTTGGTAGTCTTGGGGCTGGAGCTGAGCCGTGAGGTGGAGGAGGACTGGAGGGCGGCGGTGGGCTGGAGGGACGCTTGAGGGATGTGAACTGGATCTGGATCGGGGTCCTCACTGGTGCCCCTCCTCCACAGAGTTTTGACCCGCTCAGCAGGATTGGAGACGCTGTCCGTCTCCTTCAGGACTGTGAGACACAAACAGGTCAGATGGGAAAGTTTGTAGTGAACGTCTGTGAGGGGCAGAGACTCACCGTAAGCCATCTTCATCCTTCTCTTCCTCCTTTTACCGCTGGGGTGTCCCCCTGGGCCGCAGTCCGACCCGTCCAGGTTCTTGAGAACGACGACCGTCTGCTTGAGGCAGGTGCAGCCAAACATGCAGTCGGGCCGGCCGCAGTGCTGCGGCCTGCGATTGTTTAGCAAACTGCCGCACACACAGCCCAGTCGGCAAAAGTCAATCAGGCAGTATGCAGGACGCCGTCGCTTCAGATACACTGGGGCCAGGGGGTCCTCACGGACAAAACCCTAGGGGGTGCAGCGGGTTTGATGAGAGTTACTACCTTACGTGTCGTGCTCAGTGTCACATTAAGGCTGCTGATTGCCTGAGAGTGAACAGACAGTAGAAACTCACCGTCAGAGTGAAGAGGGACGTCAGGGCCACGTTGGCCCTCTCCTCAGTGATGCCGTTCCGGGGCCGACCCTCCCACATGACAGCGTCCTCCAGATCCTTCTGCTTCAGCACAGCACGGGTCACCGGGGGCATACTGGCCTTCTTGACAGTGTCCTTGGTCTTTCCGCAGTCCGGCCCCAGCTCTGAGTCTGACTCCAGGGGGGCCATGTGCTCCAGGATGGGTGGCGGGGTGGTGGTCCTGGGTTTGAACCGCCTCCTCTTAGTGACGGGCGGTTCAGTGGCTGGTGTAGTGGCGGTTTCAACTGCAGGTTTCACTGGACCAGGTTCATGTCCCGCTGTACTTGGTTCAGGCCCTTCCGGACCAGTTTCAGATCCGGCTTTGGGTTTGAGGCTCCTGGGCTTCCTCCTGCCAACATGGGCCAAAGGGGGGCGGGGCCTCTTGGAGGGGGGGACGAAGGCAGAGATGAGATCCGCAGCAGGGTTGGTGGCATCCTGCTTTTTCAGGACGTGGTCCAGGGTCCGGACGTAGCTGCTGCTCTGGGTGGGCAGCTGGTAGACCGGCAGCTCCACCGGCGGCTGCGAGAAGCTGGCAGCACGTTCGTCAATCAACCTGCCCTCATTCTCCAGGTATTCGTCCAGCATGTCGCTGCAGAACGCCGACAGGTTCTTCTTTTTCTGCGGTTCGGAGGAGGTACCCACTGAAGGACGCAACACACAACAGGTCAACAATCAGACCTGGACTTGGAATCAGTTTCAAAAACAACAGATTCTCTGAGGAATGAATGCCAGGTGTGAGAGGGTGAAACCTTCAGGTGTGCAAGTGGCGGGCGTAGCCTCAGGCGAGCTGAATTTTTCTCTCCATCCTTTGATCTGAGTCACATCAGTAGTTTTTCCTGTTCGAGACACGAAGGCAGCTGGAGGAGAGTAAACGGGAACCATAAATCAACACTATCTCAACACAAAAAACAAACCTAAAAAAACAAACGTACCCTCAGAGGGGGGCAGTTCCTGGCTGGCCAGCTCTCGCTGGGCTCCAGGTGGCGGCAGGGGCAGGCGGACCCCCAGGTACTGCAGATCGATGGACAGCATGGGGTCTAGAAGGTTCATCTTGAGACCGACTGAGTTTCCGAGAGGGGGCAAAGTGAGACAGTGAGGGAGTTACTGAGAGTCACAGTGACCTTAGAAGTTGTGGTTCAGGGTCCGGGTGTCGTACCTTCCTGCAGCACCGGGTGGATGACCTGCCGGTGCTTCATTAGTTTCAGGTCTCTGAGCAGATCCTCTTCGAACTGAACCGTGGGCTCATGCGGACTATCTGCTGAATGACCAGACCATTCATGTCAGAGAAAATATCTAGAGACTACAATGTTACACGAAGTTGCGTACTGTGTATTGTAGCCAAGCGAGTATCAAGGGACTAAAGACTTCTGGTAGATATTAAGTCTCAGCTGCAGTTTGCTGCAAAAATCCCCCGAGTACAGTTTGCACTCCATGAACCACCTTGGTGTGGAGATGTGAACACAGTGCATCCAACAGAAACAGCTTTCCAACTAAAATAAGCCGATGACGTTACCGTTCTCAGGTTTGTCAGTAGTCTGCAAGTCCTCAGGTGTAGTCCGCGGCTCAGGGACCGGTTCAACAGAAGTCTCCGTGATATGGAGTTTAAGAGCCTCCTGAAAAACAAATATCCGAACCTTTAAAGTTTTCCACATTTCACACATACGAACGCCTTGTACTTGGAGCCACACTGTGCCCCTAAATGAACCAGAGGTAATGAAAACTACAATGCAGGTAAATACAGATAAACTACAACAGTCCCCCGTGCACAGTACTGTAAACTTGGCAAATTTGTACCTCTATTTAGCAAAATGCACAAGACTATTTGGTAAACAAACCTCCAGGTGTGGCCAGAACAATAGGAGCTGATCCGGACCCAGAACTTCTAAACCTGTGTGTTTGCCTCTCCGTTGTTCTTCTATAAAGTCCTCCTGGAGGATCCCTGTCCTACATGTTTAAAGGTTTCCCTCAGTGCTGCTACATACAAGATTGCAATCAGAAACTCCTTACCTGGAGGACCTGAAGGGAGACTTAAGAGCTACTGCAGAAGACTGAAGAGACATTTTGTGAACACAAATGAGTGAAAGATCAATTCTGACATTTTGGGATGAAAGAATAAAGTCTGTCTTACCTTCGACATGAACGAGACAAACAGCTGCTCCTCCACCTCCTCCAGGTTTGGCTGCATGCTTTGGTAATTTGCCTCATCCACCGCCACTTCTGAATCCGTCTTGGTAAGTTTTCGGCGCTTCTTCTTGCGTTTGCAGATTTTGCTAGCTGGAGCCGACTCCAACCCTTGGAGAGGCTCTTGGGCATCCACAACAGGTAACGACGGGCCGGGAGCCGCTGCTTCAGTGTTTGAAAACTCCATTCCGAGGTCGTCAACGGAGAAAAAATGCACAAGATCGGTAAGTGAAGGTGTCGGTGAGAGTCCTTCTCCGTCCAGGGGGGAGAAGGAGGGTGACAGCGACAGTTGAAGGGTGAGCGGGGACAACTCTGTGGGGAATGGCAGCGATTGCTCAGTCTCTTGAAATGATGGTGGTGGGTCAGGAGGAAGCATGGAGGTGCTGAAGTTTTGTGGTTCAGGGTGGGAAGAGGGTGATGAAGGCAGCAAAGGTGGTGAAGGAGACATTAAAGGAACAGACTCTGCAGGCTGAAATGCTGTGAACGAGGGTTCTATGAAGGGCTGTGGGGGAGGCAACACTGTATGCCACCGAAACACTGAAGAGACTCCTTCTTCCGTGGCGTTCTCGGCTGGTCCGTCTGCCTGACCTGCTGAGTCGAGCTGGAAAGTCAGTGAATCTGTCAGAGAAGGCAGATGCTCCGGAGAGCTGGCAGGAGACAATAAGTCAAAGCTGAAGGAGGAACAACCTGGATCAGGAAGCAAAGAATCCGCCTTCAGGCTGCCAGAGTCTGACTGTAGTGTGGAAGAGCGGGTGGGGGTCTGTGCCGAGTTGGGAAACGGTAACACTGAGTTGCAAGGTGGGGATAGTGTGGGATATGCAGATGAGGTAGGACTTGTTTCTGTGGCGCACCTCTGGGTGCAACAAGGAGGATTTGATTCATGTAACACTGTACTATCAGAGTCTGTTGGATCTAGACCTAACCTATCAGAGACTGAGACCAGGTTATTGTCAGTTTTTAACTGGTCTGAATCTGAAGCAGAAGAAGAAAGGCTGGAACGTCCAGAGCCTGTTTCATCAGTTCGTAGTGTAGAGTTCAAAGTCCCCTGGTTTGAGTGAACGCATTCACGTGATTCTCTGGAGACCAGGATGTCCGAGTCTGAAGTCTCACCTTTGAGATCATTTGAAAGACCGATAGCAGCATTGGTGAGGTCAGACGGCAGACAAGCCGAGGCTGCAGGAGATGGGAGGGGTTCCTGTTCAGAAGGAAGGACTGGGGGAGTAGATTCTGGTTTGCTCTTCTTTGATTTAGAGGAATGCTGTTTGAGAAAGAGAGCAAGCGCCGGCAGAGGCAAACGAGGCGGACGTTTGTGCTGCTTCACCGTTGCTTCCGATGAAACATCTGCATTACTTTTGTGGTCCAAGTCCTTGGAGGAGGTCTGAGCACTTGTAGCAGCAGCAGCACAAGGACGACTCGTCTCGATGCTGTCCTTACCGTCTAATACATTCATAGAGGATCCTTCTTCAATACTATTAATTGTTGGTGCAATATTTTTGTCTTTTTTTGCGAGTGTTTTGGTGGATGTACTCTGCTTCTGAACAAAGCCCGGCCCTCTGCCTCTCATACTGCTGCTCTTAGTGTTGGATCGATCCACTCGTACCGAGGAGCAGTGGTTGAGGCTGACCTGGTCCAAGTCACATCGGTGCAGTGAAACGTGAGCGTCACGGATCAGTTCGGAAAATAACTTCTGGCCCGGATGTGAAACGCTGCTGCGGGAGAACAAACAAACATTGACGTTAGCAAAGTTTTTGCACTTAACCGCAATATATGTATTTGGCCACTCCAGCACACTGTTGTCTGATCAAAAGCCTCAAAATGTCTTTGACAAAAAGAAGGAAATGTAGAATATTAGAAAAATGGACCAGCTTCTATTTCTTCGTACAGGTCAGAGGGACCTGTGCTTGGCGAGTCTGCAGCAAGTTGCAGTGCTCAAGGAAAATAATATTTGGTGTCACTATGAAGCAGCTTGTAAGGTCAACAGAGAAAAGATCAATGAAATGTTAGCGGGTCAGAGGTTCCGGCAGTCTGTTTTGACCCAAAGGTGAGACATTAGTGATGTAGCCGTCAAAGCCAGCAACCTTATTGCCAACAAAATGGCATTCACATTCAAGTTAAAACATGCTTAAGGGTGCAGTAGTTGTTTAGCAAGAAATACAGAGGAAGGCAAGATTTCAGACCTTTCTTCAGATTTGGACGACCAAATAAAGCACAAAGTCAAATCATTTTGTACATTTTCAGTTGCAATGGATGAGCGCACTGACACTACATTGTGCTCAACAAGCCATATTCATTTGCTGTGTTGAGACTTTGACAGTCACCAAAGAGTTGATAGACTCAGCTCCTATGACACACAACAGTGGAGGACACAGTTAGTGACATCATTGGAGCTCTAGACCGAATCAGAGTGGATTGGCCTTGTGCCATCAGTGTAGCTACTGACCATCAATGATTGGAGAAAGAGCAGGTTTTTCGACAAAGAAAGTACAGACTTCAATTGGAGGGCAAGACTTTTGGAGATTTCACTGTATTTTGCTGCCGGAAGCATTGTGTTGCCAGAGTCAACAGCGATACAGCTAAAGACAGCCAAGAGAGGAAACTAACACATCTACCAGCTCAAAATATGGCTGATCTCAAAACAATCCTACAAGAGATACGGGTATCATGATATTATAAATGATGACGTCAAAAAAGGGATTGTGGAAACAGAGGAGCCAGTACCCAGAAACTGGAAGAAGCTACAATGGAGCTCATGGAGCTTCAAAAGCAGGTCGAGACCAGAATGAATGCCTTGTAGGTCAAAGAGGGAGAATGTCCGGATCCATGGGGGTGAAGGAAGGAGTGCAGAAAAACACACAATGAATGACCTCCAGGAGAAGCTAGAGTTACCTCAATCATTTGAGCTCAAGATTGAAAGAGCCCACGGGGCTTTCAAGGCCTGGGTCCATTGTTGTAAAGTTTATTATAATTACCTCCGCTAAGGAGGTTGTTTTTGTCAGGATTTGTTTGTCTGTCTGTTTGCAGGATTACGGAAAAACTCCTGACAGGATCGTCCTAAAATAAATCCAGAAGATGTGTCTTGACCCAACTTAGATCCATGAAATGTTGAGAGTGATCCTGATAACCATCTGGATACAAACAAATATCATAGATTCTGTTTCTCCCCTTTACTTATCATTGAGCCACTTTTCAAAACATCCTCTCTCTTGGAGATCATATCTGATTGACTTGTAAAAATCCAGTGATGTGTAGGATGGTCATATCTAGTAGGGTGCAACATTTCATCTGGATCAGAACCAGAATAAGGTCAGGAAACATTCTGGAAGTTAACATTGGAAACCCCATTCACCACTTTCAAAAATCATAACATTGAATTTTGTTTTGATTCTCCTGAAATTTGACATTTATATTTGGAGGATTGTCCTGAATTGTGCCAAATTCTAGTCTGGATCCGATCCAGATTAACGACATGGCGGCACTTTGAAGTTGTGAATTTATAACATTGAAAACGCCATTAGGCGGAGGTCTGCGCTCTCTGAATGCTTTTCTAGTTTTTAATGCGTTAATACTGGAAATTTCTTTGCTGAACTGACCCACCAGCTGGTAGCCACACAGCGCGGGGCTTGAGGGGAGTTGGTGGGGAGATGAGGGTCTTGCTCAGGGACCTACGGTGCATGCACAGAAAGACCCGGCCAGTATTTGAACCGGGACCTTCTCGCTGTGAGGGGAAGCTGGATCACGGTTATGCGCCCGAAGTTTTAAATAAACCCACGAATACACAGATGCGAAAAAGCTATTAAGTCTTCCCAGCCAGACTCAGGGTGGTTTATGAGGGAGAAACGCTGTTATAGAAAGTTGTATTGTCTCAAAGAAATAATTGTGGTTTTCGCAGTTTGTGTTCTGAAGATGACCTTTGGTGCTACTTTTTCTAATCTTCAGCGTCTGGAGTGCAGCGGCTCATTCTCAAAACAATCCAGCCTTTGAAGGCTGATCTCCAACTCGATTGTTGAGACAAACTCCTGCACAGTCCTGCTGAGGTTGTACGATGACACTTGTCTCTTCTTTCAAGAATACGCTTTTAAAAGTCCCTTAAACTTCTCATTTGCACTCAGTCTGATTCCCGTGTACTTTGTCTCCTTGAGGATTTACTAGGAAGCTCTCCTGACGATGTCAGATGACGAAGGACATGGCGACCTGCGGGCTCCAGATGTTTATCTTGAAACCGGCGGAGAACGGAATGGAGCGGATTAGATGGCAGATGCGGTAAAAACTCAATATGGAAAACTAAGGTGAGACCTAAGTGTTTTCATGAATTAAGACAGAGGTATTTTACACAAGTTGGTTTAAAATAAATTCCTCTAATGTTATGGAAGTCAAGACAGCACACAAAGCTGTGGAGAACTCCTGAACAAAGACTGGACTGAACATCAGAGAAGGTCATGTTTCATCTTGTTTGAGGCTGTTGAGGCCAAACTTTTGTTTGTTGTTGTTCAATGTTCATTGTTTCTGCAGCTAAAGGATTGAATTGAAAGACAGGATAGAAAAGAGACGGAAGAAAGGAGGAACAGAGAAAAATGACATTAAAAAAAACTGTATTTAAGTTACAACATACAAAGTAAATGGAGTACTCAACCCAAAAAAAGCAACATATTAATTAACTAAGATAAAGGAAGAAGCAGTTGAGGGAGAAGAACGTAATGGAGAAGGAACATGCAAAACTTAAAAGAAATGGTTATGACTAAGTATTTTCTGCATCACACGAATCAGTGCAGCGGAGAAGGATGGCTATTCTAATTACATTTGAAAAAACAGTGACAGGAGATTAAAGAGGGCAGATAAATATTGGTTAAGGTGAAATTAAAGGATGAGGTTGTAACTTTCATTAGTGTTTATGCTCCTCTGGGATCAGATTGGATCTTTTACAGACAGATGTTTGATTTAATGACATCAGAAGCAGAGGGTTATTCAATTACACATGATGAGAAAAAAAAAGAGCAGAGGTCAACTGAATTCATGCACAGGAGATTAAAAAATACTCTTCATAAAACAAAGATACTATTAAAAAAATAAACATAGTAATTGATGGAAAAACAACAGACAAAAAGAATTATATGTACACAGTAAGGGATCGATAGATGGAGGGAATGTGGACAGAGCAATGTCCAAAATGTGTATATTATGAAACATTTGCATAATTTCTGAAATTACAATGAAATAATGGGCTGCCAAAAATAAAAATTCTTTAAATTTCTACTAATCGGAAACGTTTTAAGAACCCACCTACTTTGAAACCACCATACCTGACAGGTTAAACAGATGATTACTACAGTGGGAAGAAATCTCAATTCATTTATATATGATCTATTCCAAGGGCAGAATGGCATGGAATATGGAAAACAAAGCAAACTGGGAAAAGGAAGTGAGAAGGGGAATAACAGGAAAGATCTGAATTCTGTCAATATCTGTTCTCTGAATGGTAGAATGGGAGACGACGCCTGATCCGGGTCAGGATTCTATATGATGCTGACTTAGTCATAGTTATGCCACAAACTACAGGGTTTCTGGACAGAAATATTTGCATTGTTTTCCAATGATTTTAAGAGTAAAATAAGCCTGAAACAAAATCATTTTTAAATAATGTTTAATAAGAAGAGTGGGACAGGGAGGGAGTTATGTTTTACTCTAATTTTTCTCCCCAAATATTATTACCTCCGCCAAGGAGGTTATATTTTTGCCATGGTTTGTTTGTCTGTTTGTTAGCAGGATTATGCAAAAACTCCTGACAGGATTTTCATAAAATAAATCCAGAAGATGTGTCTTGACCAACTTAGATCCATTAAATGTTGAGAGTGATCCTGATAACCATCTGGATACAAACTAATATCAAAGATCCTGTTTCTCCCCTTTACTTATCATTGAGCCCTTTTTAAAACATCCTCTCTCTTGGAGATCATATCTGATTGACTTGTAAAAATCCAGTGATGTGTAGGATGGTCATATCTAGTAGGGTGCAACATTTCATCTGGATCAGAACCAGAATAAGGTCAGGAAACATTCTGGAAGTTAACATTGGAAACCCCATTTACCAGTTGTAAAAAATCATAACTCATTGAATTTTGTTTTGATTCTCTTGAAATTTGACATGTATATTTGGAGGATCATTGTCCTGGATTGTGCCAAATTAACTATATGGCGGCACTTTGAAGTTGGGAAATTTTAACATTGAAAAGGCAATTTGGCGGAGGTCTGCTTTTTCTGAGTGCTTTTCTAGTTTGAATTATTTTGTTTAGCTGCTCAAGTTACAACTAACAATGTGCTATACAATCTACTTTATGATTCTTTTGGAATGAGGTAATGTATGTAAAAAAAGTATAGAATAGTGATATATCGTATGCTTCACAAATAATATTTGAAACAAACATATTTTTGAAAAACGCACGATAATAATCCGCTTGAGAAACTACAAGTTTTTCCTAAAGACATGAAAGCCGGGATGAGCTGGAATTTTCTGATCCTGAACCGACATCAGACAGAAGACTTGTGATTGACACTATATAGATAAAACTGGATCAAACCTTACCTTCTGATTTTGAGCCTGTGGGTCTTATGTTTCAGATCTCTGTATTAGAATATGGTGCCACTAAATTGTTAGTAATTATTGGGAAACGCTGAACTTTTGCTAACCGAAGTTAAACGCACCAACGCTAAGCTGAAGCAACAAACGGGTTCCTGGGAAAAGACTACTACTCCTGGTATTTTAAAGGTTTCACTCCTCTGCAGAAACAAATACAGAAGAAGCATTCAGTTGTACAACAACTTCCAGATATTCCAGCCCCTAAAATTTCAGGGTACTTTGGTGGAATTGTGGCTTTGTTGACATTTGGTCCAAAGAAATTGAAGATGTCTTACCCTGAAGATTCCCCGGGGACCCTGTGAGCAGACTGATCTCTGCTGCTGAGGGTTTTTCTCTGGAGGTCTTCTGGTAGTGACGGTTTGGACTCCAACGCTTTGGAGCTTTTGGGTTTGTGGTTTGCCAGCAAAGACTTCAGGCTTTGTTTGATGGGATGCTGCTCATTGTCCGAACTGAGTCCATCTTTGTTTGACTCCTTGACGGAGTTTGCGTTCCGTTTCAGTCCCAGTGATCTGGAGCTGTCCTCCTTAAGCCCTTTGGCAAACGGGTTGCAGTCAACTTTGAGTTGAGCGAACTGAGTATTCTGGTAGGCCGTGACTGCTATGAACTCAGTCTGAGGGACTGTGAACGTGACCACACCGGGACCGTTCAGGTCCTTTCCAGCTTTGTCTGTGGGGACCACGTGCAGCCGTGGTAAGTAGCGGTGCATCGGGTGCAGGATAGTGTTCCCCTCCTGGTCCGACAGGTTGTTTGTGAGCTTCAGTCTGAAAAAGGACACTGGGTTCTGCATCCAATGTTGACCCGAGGCTGGGGAATCTGGATGGGTGAAGGGTTCACTCCTTACAGGAACCTCTGCTCTTCCAGCAGCCTGCCAGCTCTTCCCCGTCCACCTGTATCGACTGTTGTCCAAAGGCTGGATGTCCATGATCAGAGAGTATCTTTGTGATGGCTTCAGACCCGAAATGCGGAAGCGACAGTACGGAAACATCCGGCTGCCTTGCTTAGTTAAAATCATCTCAGTCTTGCACCTGTAGAACTCGTTCCACATGACGTTGTTGTCCAGAGTCACTCTGATTCCGTTACAGGTGACGTCCGCCGAGAGGTTGTCAGCCTGAAAACTCGGAGTGAGTAGATGGTTAAGTTTACCACTCGACCTCCCGATGGCTTCTTTGGACGGATTCATGTTATCGCGAGAATCAGAGTCGTGGCCGGTCACGTGAAGGGCTCGTTCCATCCCGTCTTCCCTCGCCCTCCACAGCCAGGGTTGACCGCCTGTGGGCGAGTGGTCGGCCACAGGCGTGGTGGCCCTGTCATGCTGGAGCACCATTCTTTTGGGCTTCTTCTTGGAAGTCATGAACAGGCCCCGGGAGGATCCCGCTCGGCAAACATCTGCATGGCAGCTCAAGTAGGCATCCTGAAAACAAGAAGCACAAAGCGTCATGAGCAGCTGTATGAAATACCTCTGCAGGTCAGTGAAGATAAACTAGGTTCTGTTAGCAATGTAAATCTGTTTTCTTTGTCTCACAGATGGGTTGTTGAGAAGTCTTTTTTCTAACTGAATTTGTTTAACAACTATAAAATATCTGATTTAAAACTGTCATGGATCCTGCAAGTTGTTTCTGTTGAGATGCTGCAGCTGAATCTCCAGCAGGAAGCTGCCATGATGTGTGTGAGGCCCCATTTACACGACAACTTTCCATGTGACAACGCCTCGTTCGTTTCAGAAATGTTTCGGTTTGCATGGCAACGTTCTGAAAAAGAGCTCCGTTTACATTGAAGGGGCAAGAACGCTGAAAATGATGTTAGAGGAAGGCTCTGCAAAGAGTTATAAAGACAGTTGAAAGGATAATCGGCAAAAAACTTCCTTCCCTGGATATCATGTACGAGCAGCATTGCTGAAAAAGAGCAGAAGGAATCATCAGGGACTCATTCCACCCCGCTCACTATCTGCTCAGACACAAACACTGCAAGTACAACCTGAGACACAGCAGAGCGGACAGTACTAAAACTCACAGAACTCGCTTTTTTAACAGCTTCTTCCCGGCTACTCTCAGATTGATGACAAAAAAATAATATTTTTCTAGGAATTTGCAATACACTACGAATTTACTTATATTTTATCATGTGTATAGTGATTTTTTTATGTCTTAAACTACCTGTCATAGCTGTATAGTGTTTTCAATCTTATCTTTTGTACTTTTTTACCCTCCAGATTCTTGGGGTAAAATGGTAGTTTTTCACTACTTTTCATTTTAGGTTTGTGTTTCACAATAAAAAAAAATGTTCAGCTTGTCTTTCTTTGTGATAGTTTTTTCAGCACAATCTCACCTATGTGATTCTACAATTATTTATTCATTTTGACATCATGTATAGACATACTGTATTCAAAAGTGCAAGAAAACACAAAACCCGAGTGGGAAAAAGTTACGATTTTTTTACTCTGGTAAGTATAAACATGCATAGTGAATTGTTTTGGCAAATGAAAAAGAAAATCCAAATATTAATAAACAATCAACAAATGTATCAATAACAAATTCTCACACAACTATTTACACAAAAAAGCAAAGACATTTCTTGGTGTTTTTATGGAGCTATTTACACAACCAATGGCAGAGTGCTTCAGTGCTCCAATAATAATTCCACATACTTATTGGTGCCACACCTCAAAACAGTTCCTGTCTAATGCCACACAGAGTGGGACATCACAGGCCTTGCACTTTCATGGTGTCTCTCCTTTGGCCTTGGTTTTTACAGTTTTTGCACTTCAGTCTGCCTTTGGTGCCTCTTTGAGTGGGATCAGTTGTCGGGGCAATGTCAACAGGAACATGGGCAGTTGCTCTGTTCTGGGGAACGCCTTCTTTGTCAACATCTACAAGCTGGCAGACCAGCTGAATCACAAAGTCTTTGTGTGTTTTGGGCTGCACATGCTGGACACTGCTCATCTCAAGATGTACGCATTGGTTGTTGCGATGTCCAGCATGTGCATGAACACAGTCTTGTACCACTTTCCCGTTGTTCTGGGGCAGTGTGGTACTGTATCAGCTGGTCTGAAAGGTCAACCCTTTCAGATTATGACTATTCAAAGGTTAACCCAAGTACTTATTGTAGGAAAGGATCGGCGTGGGACACAGTAATGCCCCTCACACCCCATCGTCATCCCTCATCTTCCTCTTTACTGTCTCAGTAGAAAATGCAGGGTGGATGGTGGAACACACCGACACCTCCCTTGTGTCCATCCACTTGATGAAAACCATCCCGCCCTCTCTGATCCATCTCACAGCACCTCTCTCAGATTTTTTTTAGAGAGATCGTTTTCCCTCCCTCTGGGGAATCCCTGTCTGCTCTCCTGTAGGTGCCACACGCTCCGAACTTCATGCCAGCCAGGTCCAGGAACAGTTTTTCAGACTGGTGTAGAAGTTATCCAGGTATATGTGGTACCCAGGACCCAGGGAGGACGACGTCACCAGATCCATGACTGCATCATAGGAGAGGCCATGCTCAGTTGCAGTATTTTTGTTTTTTGTTGCCACCATCCTCTCATCTCCTGCCAGCTCCCTTTTTGGTTGATATTACGAAAGGCAGGCACAGAGGACGTCATCAATCAGAGGTTTGACAGGAAAAAGTTTGTCGTGCTCTGGTGTCCCCTTCTTCCTGTCATTGGCAGCTTCCTCCTCTGGGTCACTCAGACGAATATTCCAAAAGATGGACCTGAACCCGTCTCTGGTCATCACCTTGGAGGGGATTGGCTCAGACAAGATGTGATCCTGTCTCCAATTGTCCTGGAGACTCGGCAGGGACACCGACGACGTATATGAAAGGAGCCCAAAATGTTTGTGGAGATCTTCCACACACACATCAGTCCTTTTACATTTTTTCCCAAGAGCTATATTTTGTGGAGCTTTTTTTTTTTGTATTTTTGCAGATGTTTTTGAGTTATTGTGTGTCAAGCTGGACTCCTGTAGAAGAAAAGAGCAGAAAACAAACTTTATAGTCATTGTGTAAGAAGAGCAGCTATCACAAAGAAACAAAGACGAAGAAAATCACAGTCACCTGGCGTTCTCCGTGGCCGGAACCTGCTGACATCTGGAGCAGAGTCAGCATCCTCCTCTGTCTTCCAGGGCTCCAAGCTGGAGGGTGGTCGGAACGGAAACCTCCTCTATTCCCTCCTCTCGTGCCACAGAAAGTTCATCCTCTCCACTGGAATCACTCTCTTCCTCTGATTCACAACTTTGTTCCGGAGCTCCAGCCTCTTCCAACTCACTGAAGAGCTGGAGTGTCCGATGCACGTCCATGAAGTGTCTCATTACTTCAACACACTAATAAATGCATCAATTACTCAATAATAATAAATACCTGAAACACGATAAGAGTAATAAATCAATCAAAACTCACTTTGGTGTGAATTCTCTTTTGTCTTCTGTTCTCTGTCCTCTTCTACTGCTGGCAGTGTGTTTTCTGATATACCCTGTTTTTTTTTATTAAATATTTTATTTAAAGTAACACATTTACGCTTTCTCTGTGTTTCCTACCACCAGAGTCGCCACACAAATGCTCGTCAGTATATTACAGCTTCAAAAGCGCAAAAAAAAGTGTGTTCCAGACGTGAAAACAATGTGAAAATAACGGGCTTTTATTTTTATTCATAACTTTAGTTTATGATGGCCTATCGACACAATTCACACACCGATGGACTCTGAGCTTTCCGAGTGTACTTGAATGGAGCCGCTGATTTTTTTTTAAACGTCCGACATGTGATTTGCACCGTAGTAGCGCTCTGTAGCTGTCGCGGCAGTTTAATTTTAATATTATTTTTCTGCCAGGTTTTTTGTCGTATAACTAGTCCCGCACCGTTGGAAGCATGGAAATAGAAAAAAGGGTCAGAAGTTTGGCTGTTTTAACCCAAAATATATTAAGTACAATCTCCATCGTTTCATTGTCACATGATGTGACAATGGTGCCCCACCAGGGGGCAGCAAGCCCATTGTTCTCCAGCGTTGCTAGGGAGTCACATCATCACTAAAACTGGATTGAGAGTGAAATCAATGTTTTATGACCAAGTGACACTCAGTACATATCATGATGTGGGTTGAGGTTAATTTTGCTGTTTTAATTGTGTAAATGAGATTATTACTTCCGTAGAGGAGGTTCTGTTTTTGCCAGGGCTTGCTTGTTTGTTAGCAGGATTACACAAGAACTCCTGACAGGATCTTCCTAAAATAAATCAGAAGATGTGTCTGGACCAACTTAGATCCATTAAATGTTGAGAGTGATCCTGATAACCATCTGGATACAAACTAATATCAAAGATCCTGTTTCTCCTCTTTAATTATCATTGAGCCACTTTTCAAAACATCCTCTCTCTTGGAGATCATATCTGATTGACTTGTAAAAATCCAGTGATGTGTAGGATGGTCATATCTAGTAGGGTGCAACATTTCATCTGGATCAGAACCAGAATAAGGTCAGGAAACATTCTGGAAGTTAACATTGGAAACCCCATTTACCACTTTCAAAACACCATAACTCATAGAATTGTGTTTCAATTCTCTTGATATTTGACATGTTTATTTGGAGGATCATTGTCCTGAATTGTGCCAAAATTGGTCTGGATCTGATCCAGATTAACGACATGGCGGCACTTGGAAGTTGGGAATTTTTAACATTGAAAACAACATTTGGCGGAGGTCTGAGCTCCATTTTATGATTATATGACAACTGAAGTATGGGAAACAGATCACATTTTTAAATAACACCCCCAAAATTATGATTTTATTTTCTACTGCCCACTTATCCGGCAATATTTCCTGTGGGCTCAGCTATTTTTCTATTATTTCTCCATTTTTTTTTGGATTCTTAAAGATATTTTCAGCATCTTTCTTTTGCGAGACACACGCGTCATTACAGCTCGTTTCACCACCAACATGCAGCCGTCGCTGACATTAGAGAAGTTTAGAGAAAATAACAGAAAGGGAATCAGAGTTCTTGGAGGTTTCATTCACTTGGAGTTGATCAGCGAAGTCGTTCAGCCTGATCATTCCTTGACAGTGCTTTTTTGTTGTTGTTGCAAACTTTAAATTTTAAAGTATTATGAAGTATTTCCAAGCACAACTGCTTTCAGACCGGCTGTTTAAAGTCGTGTTCACATCAGAGGAATCGACTGGAAATGACATTGTTTTTGTATCAGAAATGTTTCAGCTTCACACGGCAATGGTTTGAAAACACTCATGGTACAGAGAGAAACGCCATGGTTTGCATGTAAGGCCAATAGTTGGTAGTTTGTTTTGATAATGCAGCCATCCACGCATTCACACGCAACAGTACGACGTAAGCATTCAAACTTTAAACTATTTTTCTTCATGGTACACGTACAGTCAGTATCTGCAGGCAAGAAAAATGTCTTCATGTGTGCAGTCAACAGATGATGCAGTAAGCGGCAGTGAATGCATATTTTAATGGAGAAAAGCTGTTAAATTCTAAAAAAAACAAGGAGCAGACGTATTAAATCCTCCACCGTTATTGAAGTAATCTACTCACACGTGCAGAACGTCACTGTGATCACAGTGCGCAGTGCCGTGCATTTGAAAAAAAAAGAAAAACCTTAACACGTGGATAGAAATCTGAGCTTTTGAAAAACACTGGGATCAAGAAACTGTATTTAAAAGTGCCGTCTTCAGTGATTCCAACAGTGCTGCAATGCATACGAGGCAGTAGAGCCACCTCCCACCCTCTCTCTCTCTCTCTCTCTCTCGCTCTCATGACCAAAACAATCACTGTTAATTACTTTACTCACTAATATATGATCAGATTGGCATTTTGAACAAACCTAACACACACACACACAAAACAAACATGTTGCACTGCAGCAGCCATGTTGGATCCTGGAAGGCTCAGGACAAAGACACAAAGGGGGGGGAAAAGCTTTCACAACTCCCACTTAGCAACACTTAAACTGCTCATATTTCATAGAACCGACACACCTGGAAGGCGACGCCAATCATACTAGTTTGTGAGGCTGTTAACATTTGAAAACTCTACTAACTAGATGAACTGATCATAACGTCATGCAACTGTTGCTACTTCAAAGATCTGGAACGGATTTGACTGTGGCGACCATGCGGTCAAAACAGAAGATTATAATGATTACAATAGTTGGAACACCTATAGCAAATCTAGCGCTTTGCTCCGAACAGCAGGCACCGGGACGCGACTGTAATGGCCAGCTAGGTAAATACCTGAAGTCAATGTTTTGTCTAATAGCACACAAAGAGAGCCAACCAGTTCCCATTTGAGCCGTTTTGGCTGCCAAGGCTGCTAGCATTAGCATATCAGCTACTCACTTTCTGGTAAATATAAAACCAAGGTCACAGCTGACTGACCAGCGAATTGTCTTCTTCGACTAGTAGTCCTGCGAATTCCAACACTGGACCTGCAACCTCGGTTTTGTTCTCAGTAGCCGTTTCAGTAAAATCGCCAACGACTAGCGGCTGCTAGCTGCAGCCGCTAGAACTGCTGACCACTGGACCAGATGTGGGTTAACTAGTCCTGCTAACTATCTGAACCAGGTGTCCCACATGGTTCAGTGTTGGACCCTCTACATTCCATTTAGCTGCCTGAGCTCACACAGCTCCAGCTAGCAGCAGGCCCGAGCCTCGGCCCAACCATCCAGCCCAGAACCGAGCTGCCACGTGCCGCCGGTACCACCTCACCTTCTTTCCGCCCGGACCGTCGACGTCCCGGGCAGCTTGGTGCCACGTGGTTCTGCGTGTCTCGCTCCGTTCGTATCGTCGACAACACGGTGGGG
>OMNM01005800.1:7601-33985 GCA_900302745.1 Parablennius parvicornis
AAATCTGAGAAACAAATGCATTTCATGTAATGCAAACCTATCTCACAAATTTATATCGGTAAAATGAGAGACGTTCAAAACCACAGACAGGTCTGACTGCATGTTGCCAGGCAGCTGCCAAAATAAAGGAAACACAAAGATCAAGTGTCTAAATAGGGCATTTGGTGTCACTAGAGCCACCAGAACAGCTTCAGTGTGACTTGGCAGTGGTTGCTGCGAGTGGCTCAACTCCACTGGAAGGATGCCACAACATTCTTCGACAAGTACTTCTCTTCTTTTGTGTTTTGTTGTAGGTGCTAGAGAGGGCTTTTCACAGGATACTCGCACTTTGGGAATATGATGCTTATTAAAGAGGCGTTTTACATGTTAATTGCCTCTACATAACTGACCGGCCACAACTTACTCTCCCCAAATGTCGAGTGGCACATAGCTACACTAAAAAAAACAAAAAACAATGGCGATTTCGATATGATTAAACACCTCTCGACCTAATCGAGCAGCGCTTAGCAAACCAACTTTGGCAAGAGACTAAAATGAAGCTTCATTTCAGGAATGAGTATAAGAATTAGACGTATTACAGAAGGAACACAACAGTAGAGTCTTAACAATACTGTTGAAATACATTTAGTCAGTATTTCAACAGTTTTAAACAACCTGAGCTGACTTTGGTGAATAAATTAGATTTGGTACATAAAGACATAAAACAAGAGTACGACGAGAGAATTTTAATTAGACATGTTGCTGATTGTGTACAATCTGACACCTAAAGCTTTTTAGTTAAAAAAGCATTAAAACGTGATTTTTACAAAACCTCAATCCAGCAGGAGTGAGTTCAAACCTTTACATCAAGCAATGAAAAAAATAAAATTGAACAGACTGATTGCATTTGGTTTTCTTATTTGTCGTCTTTTGCCACAAATTCATTACTCGGTGTTGGATTTGGAATGTATTATTGTCATTAGTCCCAATTAATATTATATATACACACTAACTGATATTTGTAATGACACCTTACTTTTTTTTCTGTCTCATGTAGCTGTGGTATTGCTTATATTTTAGGGAATTTCTCTCAATTCACTCATCTTTCTCTTGATTTACATTGCTGAGAAATTAGTCTGATCAGATATGATGGGGATACATGTCTTGTCATTGGCCTATTTGTGTTTTCAAACAGCTCCAACTCAGATACATCCAGGTCAACAATCAAGATGTGGTGTTGTATTTATGAGTTTTTTTTACAGAGTTAACTTCACCAGATTCCAAACACAAGTTCCACCACTCTAATTTACACATAGATTTGTGACATGAATGACATAATGAGGGAATAAAATCTGAAAGTAAATCTTAATTCTTTAATTTCGGTCAAAATGCTAAAGACTGTCAATGACTACTGTATATAGTATATCCAATAAAATAAATACATGTCTTGCAACCCTGGGGGCATCAGTCATCATCCATTGGAAACAAGAGGAAAAATGCTTATTGTGTGTAGTTTGTTTTTAATGAATTGAAGAGATCTATGTTCATGAAACATTGGTACAAACCCATTGCCTGTGGACCACGGTACATTTCTAGTCACAGGAGGTGTATCAGATATCACTCTGTGGAAGTAGAAAAACAGAACAAGGTGGTGTAAAAATAAGTAGTGACCTGTTATCCAAACATGTCATTACCAAGATAAAACATAAAATAGACTGAACTTGATTCAGTATGCACAGGTATAGTACTCCAACAAGTGTATTTATGCAACAATAGGACAAACTTTAATGTAAGCATTACAAAAATGAAAAATGAAAACAAAAAAGAAAGAAATGAGTGGAAGAAAAGTCAAACCTAAATAAAGAGTTTTATTCATGCAGTAGTTTAAAACGAGCAACAGGGAAAAGCTGTGGGAACAGCAGCCTGAGAAAAGGCAGGGTGCCAGCTGGCTATGAGACCTGATTTCAGGCTGAGGATGTTTTTTTAGGCCTCAAGTCTGGTTGTTTCTCTCTGTCTGAATGTCTGCAGGCTCGGGAGGCGGGCTTGGCATCCAACAGCGGTGCTGATCAAGAGGGATGGCGGAGGAACCGGGCTCCCAAATGATGCCCTGTTCTTTAACCTCGGACGCCATCTAGCGGCGTGAGAGCGCAACCTTGCTTCCTCAAAACACCCAAGTTAAGAGTTTCTCCTTAATGTTGGCCGGCTTGGCCGCGACAAACCACGAGCACTCCGTGACGACACCCGTCCAAACGGTGAAGTCGAACCGAGTCCAGTCTCTCAAAAACAACAACAATAGCAGTGTTGGAAGTGAAGCTTAGTTTGTGTTGGACTCACTGTGAGGTAGCACACAGGAGCTAGCCTGGTGAATCTCCACACAGCCCTGTTTGTGTTGTGTCAAAAAGTAAAACCACGTATTAACACTCACGTGTCGTCGAGCTAATGAAGCGTATGGACTCACCTTAAAACGCGCTTGTCGAGCTGATGTTCGGAGGGTAAACTTTAGTCATTTGTTTGTTCAGGTCCACTCCACTTTCACTCTGTATGTTCGTTTCCTTCTAATGAGTCATGACGAGGGTGCAAACGTGCTTCACTGCTGCGCGGCGCCTCCTACTGCACCGGAGTGGAACAACATAATCCTCATCGGGGTGGGTACGAATAGTCCCTCCCTTTTGTCCGTCCTATCTCCTTTCCTTTACACTTCACCTTAGTGAAGTGTGAAGTTAGTGAAATCGAAAGCGTTTAAGTGGCGGCCATGATAAGGACCGTTCAAATTTTCTTTAAGCTAGGGAAAGGAGGCTCAGTGCTTCCTTAATAACCCCCTTTAGCCTAAGAAACACTGATGTGGTACAGATGTCTTCTACTAATCATACTGGTCGAGGATGCTGTGCATTCAATCTAACACTACACACTATTTTAATTCAGGACTACAGAAAAAACTGAAGCCTGATCCATTATGAGATGGGGAACTCATCCAGATGTGGATAGGAATGAGTATTGTTCTGAATACTTGAATTATTGCATGCATATACATTCATACATGCATAAATAACTTATTGAATATGAAGGGTGTCATTCTTTTTTGCTTTTATGTCCTCCTCAAAGACTTTATGATCACTTCCCAAATGCAGCTGCCAGCATCTCTTCAACTTTGCAATAGATCAGGTAGTTGCCCACTCCAATCAGCAGCATACTTAATATCATATATATCATAATGGTTCTGAAGTAAACTACTGGTTTGTTCTTTCAAAAGTGATCTCTGGTGTGTTTTCTGTTTACCCCACTCCATTCAAACCTAGAACTGGTCCAAGGACTGATTTTCCTGGCAAAATTCAAGCTGAGCGGACACTGAAACGGCCAAATGCTTGGGCTGGACTTGATTATTTGAATATTCAGATGTTGTGGAGGTGTCATGTAACCCACATTAAATGAAGTCATTTGTTGTGTAAATAGTATTTTAAAAAAATGAAGGATTCAGTGTAAATATGTATTCATTTAGAATTTGTAAATATGTGTTAAAGGTTAAAATATTTGTAATTCATTAATTAATATAAATGAAAATGCGGAACTTCCCCTTTTATGAATGAAAATTAAGATTTGCCGACAAGATAATAGTATGACACTTCCCCTTTAGCAGCCACTATGCACGTCACCTCAGCAGTAATGAAACAACTTCAGCTTGGAGTTGATTGAAGGTGAAGAAGCTTCGCTGTGCTCAGAGATCCATCTTCGGACCTTTCTCTCTGAAAACCCTTATAGTTTTCACCCGTAGTCATGCCGTTGGCGTTCATGTCCACAATTAAGTAGGCGCAATCATTGGAAGACATGTTTAGAGTGTCTTTATCTTTACATTTATACAAGAATAACACCAGGAGGGCAGCAAGACAAGTGTGGACGTGCAGCTGCAGCAGCAGTGGCAGGCGAAGAAGAGGGTCTATTTCCGGGTTTTCCAGCAAGTCAAACCTGAAATAAAGAATTACAGTAAAAGGGAAACGATTTCCGTTTGTCGATTTTTAATTTTAAAACAAAAAACAGGAGACGTGTCATCCCTCCTGGTGTGGCGATATCCTGGACCAATCAGCTTCCGCTGACGTCATTCTGATATGCTCGCAGACCTCCGCCAAATGGCATTTTCAATGTCAAAATTTCCCAACTTCAAAGTGCTGCCATATAGGTAATCTGGATCGGATCCAGACAGAATTCACCACAATTCAGGGCAACGATCTTCCAAATGTACATATCAAATATCAAGAGAATCGAAACAGAATTCAATGAGTTACGATTTTTTGAAACCCATAAATGGGGTTTTCAATGTTAAATTCCAGAATTTTTCCTGACCTTATTCTGGATCCGATCCGAATTAAATTTTGCACCCTACTAAATATGACCATCCTGCAGATCACTGCATTTATACAAGTCAATCAGATTTGATCTCAGACAGATATGATTTTTTGAAAACAGCTCAATGATAATGATGTTGTCACTTTTGCTGTTTTGCTGTTTTGAATTTCATCGTGGATCTCATTTAGGAATATTTGACCTCCATCGTCATCACGTTGGCCAGCTTCATCACGCCGCTCCTGTTCTCAGTTATCATCAACTTCGAGGACTACTCTACACAACCAAAAAGTTTTGTGTTTCATCACTCTGTGAGACTTGAAATTTGAATAAAGCCAATAAAACTTAACTATATAATGTTAACTGAACAATTATTTTATATAATAATTAAACGTGGGTATTTCCTATTAAAAATAATAATTTGTGTTGTTTCTTTAAATACATATCAAATAATAATACAGAAAATGTAAAATCTTTCCCCAGTCATCAGCCTTAATGATAAAAATAAGTCATAAAGTCATGCATGTAATAAAACACTATGAAGTTTGAAGTTCTCTGTTTGCTTTGAAACAATGAAATGCAGTATAACAGCTCTAATTTTCCACAATTGTAAATATTTAAGGAATTATTACTGAAGTATATATGCATACATACACATTCTAGTGTGGGTCTGTATTTAACACTATATACATACAACTTGTATGCAGTCCTAGTGACTCATTCAACACAGATCAATGGAGGATGTCGGCCGACGGCCTACGTAGAGGTCCAGTAACGGTCCTCATTTATTTTTATACGAGATTAGCCTGTATAGGTCCGCCAAAGTTCCTCTTTGTAACTTTTTATACTCCTAATAACTATTGATGGAAAAACAAACTATAAAATTACAAACTCTTGTAGAGGAAAAGCCATCTTAGAAATAAACTAGAAAAGCACTCAGAGAGTGCAGACCTCCGCCAAATGGCGTTTTCAACGTCAAAATTTCCCAAATTCAAAGTGCTGCTATATCATTAATCTGGATCGGATCCAGATGAAATTCAGCACAATTCAGGACAATGATCCTCCAAATATACATGCCAAATTTCAAGAGCATCGGAACAAAATTCAATGAGTTATTATTTTTTGAAACTCGTAAATGGGGTTTTCAATGTTAAATTCCGGAATTTTTCCTGACCTTATTCTTGATCCAATCCGAATTAAATTTTGCACCCTACTAGATATGACCATCCTACAGATCAGTGAGTTTTTACAAGTCAATCAGACATGATCTCGGAGAGATATGATTTTTTGAAAAGGGCTCAATGATAAGTGAAGGGGAAAAACAGGATATTTGATATTTTAATTTTTTTGTATCCAGATGACTCAAAATCTAATGAAATCTAAGTTGGATCAAGACACATCTTCTGAATTATTTTTTAGGAAGATCCCGTCAGGGGTTTTTGCTTAATCCTGCTTGATTGTGGAGGAAGAAAGTGGTGTGTGTGTGTGTCTGATCGCGCGCTCGCGTCTACAGTCGCTTTTATTATGAAGGATCAGGCGGATGTGCAGCTGCTCGTGTTTCTGGGGGAGAGCTAGTCTGAGTTGGTCGCTGATGTGGTTGCTTACGCACCTTCCCCCCATAGCTAGATGCTCGGAGAGAATAGAGCTGAATGCCCGAGGAAGAGGCAGGAATTAAGGCCAAAAAACTTGATAAAGGGATGCATATAGAACGTTTGATCCCTGGACACTCATATTTATGAACCTCGGTGGGTTTGCGTGAGTTTTGACAGTGAAACGTCTCTTGCGTGTAGTGTGTGAATGCTAAATGCCTTAAATGCTAATTAGTGTTAAAACAGTCCAAATCGCTGAGACTTTTATTTTCCCCTTTTTATGACAATCCTGTTTTGATATACTTTTCCAGAAAATTGTTTTGTTTTTCGATCTAAAGAGTGAGAATGATGTTACTGCTGCAGCACTGTGTTAGGCCTCTGTTAGAACGTAGTAGCCACGTGACGCCACCATGATGGGCCTGATTTAACCCCGTGACCGATGTGGTGTCGCATCTCACTATGAATGTGAAGGTTTATTTGATGAATGTATGTGAACTGAACTAAGTGACTTATTTTCTTCATGACCTGTTATGCATGTTTGTTTACGTTTACTAATGAGTTGGTTTTTGCATTTAAAGTTTCCGGTCTTTAGTCTCTTTCTGGACTGTGCACCCACTCCATAAGAACCTAGATCTGGTCTAACAGCAGTAGTTTCCTTTTATATTAATTCATACAAGTGCTACAGTCAGGGTATTAATTTTGAGATGTGTATTATCCCTGCAGCACAGTCCTATAAAGCTCTTCCTGTTAGATTCAATTTCTAGCTGACAGCTTTGAATGATATGTTCAAGTGTATCACGTAAATGTGTCCCCCAACATGCGAGAAGTAAAGCCGTATGATACTATACTAAATATATATGGACATATACTAGGAATATGAAACATATATAAAATATCAATAAGAAATAATATGTATAATTTTATTGTTCAGGATTTATTTCTCCAGAAAACTCTGAAATCTCAACCGTGGATGAGATATCCACTGAGGGTGCTGTTCGTGGACGAGTTGTCCTAGAATTGTCTTCACCCATGCAACATTCAAACTGTGTGGAGTTTGTAAGTTCTTTCAGTATGTGTGGGTTTCCTCTGCGTACTCTGGTTTCCCCCATGGGTCTTACACAGAGGGGTCTCTGAGTAAGACCCTCGCATGCTCCCCATGCAGACCTGTGGCTTCTTCTCATGAGTCGTCTGGTCCCCTCCGGACCTTCAACTCTACAAGTGTGAAATGAGACAAAACATTCAAAGGAATCACACCAAGTCACAGTTCAGAGTGAGATGGTGTGTCTTCTCACATGTCTCTTGTAGAACAGGATGTATGCTGAATTCTGTTGCTGCTCACAAGGAGACGACCACTATCATTGTAGGTCAGTGGGCTCACCTGGCTGGCTGTCAGGGTGCACACCGTCAAAGATGTAGTGCCCTGGATAGAGATTATAATTAGTACCAGTCTGAATGCAGTGACTACATTTCTAAGTTTCAATTGTGAAAGAACATTTGTCTACAACATATCAGTGAATTTCTTACCTCCTCCTTCTCCACACAGCTCTGGATTCCCACATTGGATCCTTATCAGAACCTGGGGCTACTCCTCACAAGGATCCATGTCTGCTCTTCAGGAGAACCTATGGCTGCTCTTCATGGATGTGTACATGGATGCTGTGATGTCCTACATCTGCTTCTGCGAGGACAGCTGCATACTAACATGCACCAGGGTGAGGTATAACAACGACAAACTCTGGTTCACAGCAAAACTCAGAACGCTGAGGACGGATAAAGAGGTAGCCTTGGAGACAGAAATGGGTTCAGAGAGGCAAAGTACACATTTAACAAGGTAAAAAGAGCTTAACTTCGGTACTCTGAGAAACAACACCAGTTCTCAGCCAATGACACTGCTTCTGTGTGGAGAGGGCTCAGGAAAAGAGCAAACTCCAAACCCAGAGCCCACCCCCCACGCTGCCAATGACCAAACAGTTTGAAAGAGTTTTACTTTTGATTTGAAAGACAATGGGACAGCCCTGAGTCCATCCCTCACCTCACCTCTGACGAGCCGCAACCCACTTTTTGCATTTCCACCGTCACCTGATATCACCTGCAGGTGGATCTCGGACTTCCTGACTGACCGAAAGCAGCACGTAAATCTGGGGTAAATGGACTTCACTTATATAGCCCCTTACAGCTACGTGAGGAGCCCCAAAGCACTTTACATCGTTCATTACTTTCACCCATTCACACACACACATTGTCACACCAATGGGGGCTGCGGCCATGCAAAGCGAAATCACATCTCACAGTCACATGTCACAGACCCGGACCATCAGGACCGGATCCCTTCAGGGCTGTGTTCTCTCCCCTCTGCTCTTCTCCCTGTACACCAACAGCTGCACCTCCAGCCACCAGTCTGTCGAGCTCCTGATGTTCCCAGACGACGCCACCCTCGTTAGCCTCGTCTCTGGTCTCCTAGTGCACGTTGAACAACCTGGAGCACAACACTCTAAAGACAGTGGAGAGGATTGTGGACTTTAGGAAGAACTAAGCCCCACCAACCTCCATCACCCTGAGTGGCTCACCAGTGGACACTGTGGAGTCCTTTGGCTTCCTGGGCACCACTATCACCCTGGACCTCAAGTGGAGAAGTTCAGCATGCCAGTGAAGATGATTGTGCACTTCAACACATCCATCATTGAGTCCATCCTCACCTCCTCCATCACTGTCTGGTACGCTGCAGCTAAGGCCAAGGACAAGTGCAGGCTGTAGCACGTCATCTGCTCAGCTGAGAAGGTCATCGGCTGCATTCTGCCTACCCTCTAGGACCTGTATGCCTCCAGGACTGCAAAGCGTGAGGGCAACATTGTGGCTGACACCCAACCATCAATTCATCAATTTCGACCTTTGCGTCTTAGCAATCTAAAAAAAAAAAATATATATATATAATATCTCATCTGCTGTAAACCCTCCTGTTATTGTTCACATATGCCACTCTGTGCTCACTGGTTGTTTTTTTGACGGGTTTTATTGAAATGTGGAACTCCACAGCACTGCGGTCTTCTGATGAAGTTCAGATGTATAGGGGCATTATTGTAGCAAAACTATTTGTCAATGCGTAGAAAGAGTTGGCAATACATACAAAGATATTTCTGATTGAAAGATCTATTTTCAGCTTTTTTGCTGCCTTGAGCTCATGCTCATGCTCAGAGACTCCTTCATTGTGACAGTCCACCAACCCAGAGATGGTTCCAGTGAAAGTCACAGTATGCATAGATTCATGACAACTTCATTGGGTATTTAATCAATTTAATTTATTATTTTATTTATACTGTGTTAATCCCCAAGAGGGGAGAGTTGTGGTCTTGCTCAGGAAGTTTTTGGGGGTGTGGGAGGAAACCGGAGTACCCGGAGAAAACCCACGCACACACGAGCGCGCTAACCAATGCGCCACCGTGCGGCCCATAATCAGTTTTGAAGCTACAGCGTCCTTAGAACTTAAGCAAAGTAATAGAACCAGCAACTTCCTCCAGCTGTTCTGGGCGGACCCCGAGCCGCTCCCAGGCCAAGCCAGAGATATAATCTCTCCGGTGAGTCCTGAGTTGACCTCGGGGCCTCCTCCCAGTTGGACGTGCCTAGTAAACCTCTAAAAGGAGGCGACCAGGGGGCATCCTAATCAGATGCCCCAACCACCTCAACTGGAGCAGCGGCTCGACTTTGAGCGGTTCCGGTACTCCGTACTCAAGAGGGACTAGTTTACGCAAATACTTGTTTGTTACCATTGCATTAGGGCTGGAGTAAATATTTGTGAATGTTGTGTAATTTATAAGAGGATACGCTATTTATCGCTCATGACACACTGACATATACTGTCATTGGTTAAGTGTATCAAACAAAAGTTAAGATATGTGCTGATGTCTATTTCAGCTAAACTTGTCTACATCCTGTCCCGCAATGTGGTGTATTGATTCCTGTCATGTCAGAAATGTGGCAAAAGCTGCCGGAACATCTGCATTCTTGGCACCACTATTGTTGAGTAATGATGTTACCTGCCTGCATCATTAAGTGTTGTTCGCAACCCCACCTACCTTTTATCGCACTCTCTGTGGTTGGACCGCGTAACACAATTGAGTCTGGGTGTGGTTTGCTTTACCTTACGGTCCAGGCCACTCCGCTCGTGGAAGTACTGCAGTGGGACCCAGGCTCAAGATGCTCCAGTAGAGGGCTTCCAATCTGGTTGCGGACCCCTGGTGGAAATTATACTTGGCAATCCAAACCTGATTCTGATGAGGGCCTGTGACTTCTTCTCACAAGTCGTCTCATCCCCTCCGGACCTTCATCTCTACCACTGTGAAATGAGAAAAAACATTTAGAGGAATCACACAAATCCTTCTGGTGTACCACAGTTTAGAGTGTGATGGTGTGTCTTCTTACACATCTCTTGTAGAACAGCACGTATGCTGAATTCTGTCGCTGCTCACAAGGAGGTGAGATGCTTTCAACGACCACTGCATCGTTGTAGGTGAGCCAGCGGTCAGTGGACTCACCTGGCTCACTGTCAGGATGCACACCGTCACAGATGTAGTGACCTAGATAGAGCTTATAGTTAGTACCAATCTAAATGCAGTGACTACATTTCTCAGTTTCAATTGTGAAAAAACATTTGTCTTTAACATGTCAGGGGGGATGTCTTACCACTGTCATAGTCACCAAAGTGACTTATGATGCTCACAATCCTGTAGCAGCCATAATCCTAAAAAGAAATACAGTTAATGAGACTTGCTTTACACAACTGGTGCACACTGTCTATATGTTTATGTTGACCTCATCTACTTATTAATAGCTCATATCAACATTATTTTACCTGATTGAACGGCACGACAATGTACTTCTGTATTTTGATTGGATCAAAAACCTTCTGCTGCACGTAGAATTCCGTCAATCTGACCCGCTCCAGTTGCAGGACCAGGACCCTTTAGGAGGAGAAATCACAAACACAAATGTGTGAATGTTGAGTAAAATCAGGGAGTTGCTACAAATCTTAAGTACCAATGAACGTCAAATAGAGTAGAAGTGATTTCACTTACTTTGGCAGGGTGTTAAAGAATGTTTTTTTCAACAGAGTCCCTCCACAGTCGCACCTGAAGTCCTCTTCGACCTCCTGCAGAACACATAATATACAGTTTAAAATGGGGGAGGTAGAAACATTCGCAAACACACAATCTCACTCATACACAAACACAGAGGAGGTTTGTATGTAAGCATTTGTATAATAATGATGAGTTCAGTACGAGATCAGTATGCCTCACCTTCATATATTTTTCAAGATGGTCTTCAGTCGAGCCTCCAGGTACCAGGTTCAAACACAGGTCATTCAAGTCTTCCTGTGTTCTGGACTGCATTCCACAACTGCAAATAAAAATTAAAAAGTTTTCATAAATTCGCAAAGGCTACAGTACATCTTTGTGCCACATTGTGATCAGATATAAATACTAAAGGAAGTTCTGGTTTATTACCACGTGTTAATAACTTTGGTCATTTTCCTCGGTCACACGGACTCAAGGAAAGACAGTTTTAAATTAAATAATACACCTTCATTCTGTCAATCAGCACAAATACTAAAGTTCTCCACAGCCTTTCCAACCAAACTTATTACAGTTGCTCTCTAACAGAGGAAATGTTTATGTGTTGTACATAAGCAGCTTACGTCTGGCATGTTCTGATGTTCTCAGTCCTCGAACGTCAGGTTCTCCCCCACTGGGCAGACGTAGGTTATCCCCATCTTGCTCGCTCTCTCCTGGAGCGGAGAAGCCAGACCCTGCACCTGGGACGTGACTTCTGTGAAGAACTCGTGAGCGTCCTGCAATCAAAGCATCACACACAGGAGTTAATGCGTAAAATACATAAACTGTCAGCAGAAGGTGAAACTACATCAATGACCACCACACTCACTTTTTGCAAATTGTCCCTGAACTCGGGAGCATTAATGGAGACTGTCTTTTTAAGAGAGCGCAGCAGGTCAAGCTTGGTACTGGTCCGCGTGGCCGGGTGCACTTCGCTGAGCTCGTACAGGTTTCTGTTGAGACAAGCAGACCCACATTTATGCTGTTAGACATTTTTCCTCACAACCTTTGAAACCCTGTATGTTCCCTATGTGTCAGGTGACAATAGATTGGAGTGGTTACTGTACCTCAGTAGCTGAGCTCCAGGGAATGAACTCCAGACTGGCTTCATCCTCTTGATGCCTTTGATTAAGTTCTTCAGGCTCAGGAGGCTCTGCAAGCTCGAGTTCATATAGCACGTCTGACCAAGGTTTGGTAACCTGAGGAGGCAAAACACAAGACGACGACATTACTTCTTCATTGATCCATTCCAGATTCCTTCAAACAATGACTGATAGCTTTATGTCTCTTCTTGATGTACTTACCCAAAGCGGTCAGTGTTAACATGTCCAAGAGAAAGACTCATGTTGTATCTGCAAAGACAAAAAACTCAGTCAGCAGGCATGGTGAGAAGACGGTTCATTGAAACCTCAGCAATGTTGAAACTATGTAAACTGATCATCCAAGAACCATCACATTTCTTCTCACAAAAATTAGCCTTGCAAGTGATATTTTTACGGTGCAGCTTTCCTAAAACTGATCTTTTTACAATGAGATTAAAGTTTAAAAGATCAAATGGAATAAAGAAACTTTTTCTCACAAGATCACCAGGTTCTCAATTATGGCCTCGATGCGGTCCGGTTCCAGGTGTAGCTTGGACTTCGCTGGTACCTGGAGCTCAGGTTCTGAAGGCTGCTTGAGGTCCTGCTCAACATTAGTCGTTGACCTGATTGTAGATAATAAAAAAGACCCCAAATTTTTCATGACAAAGATGCAGTGTTAAAGTGCTTCAAAAAACACTTGACAGGATGAAAACAGAAAGTTTATGTACAGAACAAAGAAATCTTTCATCGTGCATGTTTCTGTCTGATTTGTTTCCTGGTTAATTTTCAAGTCTCTCTCTATCGCTTATTTCATGCTTCTAGACTTATCCTAAAGCTGATCTTTTTACACTGAGATTAAACTTTAAAAGATCAAATAGTATGAAGAAGCCTTTTGTCACACATTGAGAGGAGTGTTGTTACCTGTCTGGGGAAGACATCATGCCCTTAGTCTCTTTGACTGTTGTTGACGGAGGCACCCGTTTACGTCTCTGATGAAAAAACAAAAACATGTTCATTGTCGATTCAAGGAAATACATATTATTTAATAAGTATTCTCAGTCAGTGAAAAAACTGTGTATGGTTACGCCGGCTCTTTTTGTCAAACATACCTTGAAACATTTAAATAGCCAGCAAGAAGTCTTCTTCTTTCCTCCATTGGATGAACAGTCCACTTCAACTTCTGCAGTGTCCTTGCTGCTAACAAAGATTATAGTACTTAGTTATTTTACTGTGTTTTATATTCACCAAGAGAAAAAACGGGTGCATATGTGAGAAATTCAGGTGAATGTTGTCATAGTAAACATGGTTACCTATCTTGTGGAGGGGAGGGTTTGGTCTTTGGCTGCTTTTTCTGCAGAACAAAAACAATACTGTGAGAAAACTCCATGATCAAACATTAAAATGCGTGAATAGTGTGTGAGTGACAAATATAAGCCATCATGAAACTGTAAATTGCTGTGAAACATACCACCAAAGCGCCAAAGAGACGATGCCACCATTTCTTCTTTTTTCCAACCTCAGCTGGTTTTTCCTGACCTGGCTTAGCCTCTGAAGGCTTTGCCTGAGCTGAGGCTGGACTTCTGGTGACAGCACCAGGATCTGGGACACTGTACATAAAGATAAATACATGAACATGTTTTATCTATTTCTGAATCATTTACAGCCTAGAAAGAATCAAAATATCTGCCTGAAACAATTATACATTTATGTAGTATGAGTTGAAACACAATGTGATTATCAAAGATTATACACACAGTAGCAGTTTTACATGAACTTACTGACTGAAATACAAAGCTAAGAGGAAAAGAAAACTTAAATCATGCTGCACTTTAAATATCACAGCCATGGGGGTAAAAAAATGAAAGACTTTACATTAAATGTTCTAGGAAAATGTCAGTTTTTTTTACCTGCCCTGTGGAGTAGAGGGTTTGGTCTTTGGCTGCTTTTTCTGCGGGAAAAAAATAATATCGTGAGAAAACTCCATGATCAAATATTAAAATGTGTGACTAGCGTGCGACTAGTAAATAAAAGTCGTCATACAATTTCTGTGAAACATACCATCAAAGCGCCAAAGAGACGGCGAAACCATCGCTTCTTCTTTTTACCAGTCTCATCTGACTTATCAGCCCAGGCCTGAGCAGGCTTTGCTGGTGGCTGTTGTGCTGAGTCTGGACCAACAGCGGCAGTATCAATGTATGGGACAACTTTCATCTGGACAAAAACATAAACATTTATATTCAATTTCTGAGTCATTTTCAGCCTAGAATGAATAAAAAATACATGCTCTAAACTATAAATGTATCTATTCATTTAGTATTAAATGAAACGCATTGTGATTATAGAGAGGCTATACACAGCATGATTTTTGCCTCAGCCTACCTACTGAAATATTGAACTAGAAAGCAAAATAAAACTTATAGCTTGCTGCACTATACATAACAAAAAACATTGCTCAATCTAAAAGAGTAGCATTGAAAGACTTCTCATGAAATGTTTTAGGAAAGCATGCACTTTTTAAAAAAAATACAATTAATCAGAATATTAGTGGGAAGAATACTGGTTCCTGAAATAGAAAATGGGAATAAATCGAGTAAAGCACTTGGAGTTGTACCAAGTAGACAAGAAGTTTGCTAAACACCAGAATGTTCTTTTCTACTGACAACATTTCAAAATCAGTTCTAAGGGAAGTTTAAGGGTTTTCCCATCCACTTCCATGCTAATAATAATTTAAATTCTTGTGCCTGCCTGGGGCAAGGCGCAAAGTACTATTCCTAGTAACGCGTTTAAAAAAGAAAAAGCAAATAATTCTCAGAATCAGTATTCACACAATCAGATGTCAATAACTGCCTGGGTGGTGTGCTATGGTCAAAAATAGTTACCATGTTGCTTGTCAGCAGTTGCTGTTTCATTGTAGTTTAGATATTTGTGGTTATCACTATCACAAACAGAAAAATACTAATCAAATTTGTACAGTTCATTTTAAATTGAGAGTAAGCATATGTCTACTTAAGATCAAAGACAAAGTTCTGATGTCATCACGCTTTCATCGTCTGGTAAACCTTTTATCCACAAATTAGACATCATATTATGATGTCACAAGCAAATTAAGCCACACCCACAATGAAACTCGTCACATTTCATTTCAACAAGCCCTACAACTCAGACAACCACAGACATAATACACGAAGATGCCTCATTAACTGGTGCTGCCCAATGGAGCGGACGTCGCCATGCAACGCCATCTTGGATGGGGCACCCTGTCTCTCCAGTGCGTTTATTTCTGCTCAGGATTGCGTAGTCCACCTGTAATAATCATCACTCCCCGAATTTTCACAAATAAAAAATATGATTGTTAATGCTGAGATAATTTTTATTATGGGTTTTTACGGTGACTGACATATGATATGGTATATTAATAAATGATTACATTTAGACACAGACGCATAGAGATGTAGACATTAATAACACAAGCATGTCATCATATTAATGAGTTTGTGTGCTGTGAGTATATTCAGTTCAATGTAACTGTCTATTTCATGCACATACCCGCACTTATGCACACGCACGCACGCACACACACACACAAACATTGCAAAGTTTTCTTTTTTTGTGTGTGTTGTCCCACACTCCACCGGTGGGTGGATGTCAATAAAAGGGACGTTACAATATATATTTATTTATAACTTGTAAGATGTTTATATGTGAGTATGGGTAAAAACAGTTGCAGAAACAAGGGAGAGATAGTAAATCTGAACAGACATGTAAAATATAAATACATCATCTTGTTGAAGTGCACTTTCAGGAAAGGCTGAGAAAGTTCCACAGGTCGGCTCTCTTCAGCTTTCATTCAAGTTTTTGTAAACAAAACACGGACGCAGATTTGTGGTTTAGAGGTGGGCCAGAAAAAACTGGGATTATACGCAAAGGGGATTCTTTTACTGTGCTACATTGCGCCACATGCTTGCTGTTACATTCATTGTTCTATAAATGAAGAAAGGTCTGAAAAGACGAACACATGCAGGAAAATGGCGACCAAAAGATTTACTGTGATTACAGCAAAGGATAATCTTATTATTGTAACTGGGTTGAGTCAGTGAGTTGTTGTAGATTAGCTATTGACTGTGGATAATCTCAATTTTTGTCTTACTTCTGTGTGTGCAAGAAAAGTGCTTGAGGTGTCACCATGGTTACCCAGGCAACATGCTCAAAAGTCCCAAAAAAATATTTAGTGTAATCGTAAATCATAACACAAGAAGTTATTTTGCTCTACATTTATGTGTTTGTGTTATTTTGCTTTTACACTATAACGTTTGGTTAAGAAATTATCTGCAGGTTTATAAACCAGAAAAACTACGTATTTCACAGGTTCTGCCATCACAAACTGGAGAGCGGCTTTAGGGGATTCTAGTTCTTTTTTCAAAAATGGCTGTTTCTCATAAATGGGGATGTAGAATTTAAAAGTTGGGGTGCCCTGAGTGGTTTGGCATTGACAATTAGGGGAAATCTAATATATATCATGTTTTGTTAAGCCCCATATGGGCGAGCATGCCAAACCACAGCCCACGCTATAGAATGGGTCAGGAGCTTTGTATAACACTTAATTTCATGCTTATGTCTAATTTAATTGCAGTTGTAGGACTTACAATATGCACAAAATTAAAAGTTCAAAGGTCAATATTTCAAAACAGGAGCTGTGTAACACAGGCAAACCTTTATGACACTAACCAACTTATCAAGAATTTTCAGATGATGTATATGGTTTAGTCTTTTGGCATGATTTTACTTTTCACCCTCCGAGACCCAGCCCTTCTGTCAGATATAGGTTTCAAGTAGCAATGAATCAAATGGGGTAAAAATAGTAAAACGATATAATAAAATGAAGCTGTAATAACCAAATTCTTCTATTCTAATTTGGTTCAACATTCACTTTCTGTATTTCCGGTGGATTAACATCTGTGATCTTGAGAGCAGTGTGTGCTCCTACCTGATGGGGTGGTGGATGTGGAAAACAGTTGGATTTTGGTTGAACAGGTCATGTCACAAGCTGTAATTGGAGTTTAGATACATGTGAAAAGCTTGATCTCACTCTTAAAAACTACTGTCAGCATTTCATTGTAGGTCATGACTTTCTGATATTTAATTCTGATCATGTGTGCGGGGTTTTGTTTGGTAAATGTTGAAGTCATCCCTTCAATTAAGAAGGATACCTACCTATACCCTCCTGTTGTGCAACTGCATTTTAAGAAATAAATCCAAAGATGAAACATGTTCTTATATATTTGCACGTTTATTCAAACATAAATAATTATATCAGATAAACCAGTTACAAAAAAAATTCCCTTCACCTGTAGAGGCTGCATGGTGACGCAGTGGTTAACGCTCTTGGTTCACAGCGAGAGGGATGAGGGTACAAATACAGCCCAGGTCCTTTCTGTGTGAAATATGCATGTTCTCCTCCAGTCTCACAGAGAAAGGTAACTTTTCTATCACCTTTATATCATCTTCAACCCAGTCTTCAACTTTAGGAACCTCTGTCTTCAATCAAGCAAAATTCAAACTGTGTCGTTTGCATGTTCTCCCTGTGTGTGTCGGGGTTTCCTCCAGACCTGTAGCTTCTTCTCACAAGTCGTCTTTTCCCCTCCGGACTTTCAACTCTACCACTGTGAAATGAGACAAAGCATTTAGAGGAATCACTCCAAGTCCAACTGTTGTACCACTGTTCAGAGTGAAATGGTGTGTCTTCTTACACATCTCTTGTAGAACAGCACGTGTGCTAAATTCTTTTGCAGCTCACAAGGTGACAAGACGCTTTCAACGACCGCTGTATCATTTTAGGTGAGGCAGCGGTCAGTGATGTAGTGGCCTAGATTGAGCTTATAGTTAGTACCAGTCTGAATGCAGTGACTACATTTCTCATTTTCAATTGTGAAAAAACATTTGTCTTTAACATGTCAGGGGGGATGTCTTACCACTGTCATAGTCACCAAAGTGACTTATGATGCTCACAAGCCTGTAGCAGCCATCGCCCTGAAAAGAAATACAGTTAATGAGAATTGCTTTACACAGCTGGAGTGCACACTATCCACATGTTCACGTTCACGTCATCTACTTATTAACAGCTCAGATCAACATTATTTTACCTGATTGGACGACACAGCAATGTACTCCTGTATATTGATTGGATCAAAAATCTTCTGCTCTTCGTAGGATTCCGTCAATCTGACCCGCTCCAGGTGCAGGACCAGGACCCTTTAGGAGGAGAAATCACAAACACGTGTGTGAATGTTGAGTAAAATCAGGGAGTTGCTAAAAATCAATGAAGGTCAGACAGAGTAGAAGTAATTTCACTTACTTTAGCACGGTTTTAAATGATGTTTTTGACAACAGAGTCCCTCCACAGTCACACCTGAAATCCTCTTTGACCTCCTGCAGAAATGAAAATATACAGTTTAGAACGGGGGGAAAAAAACAAACATTCGCAAACACACAACCTCACTCATACACAAGCACAGAGGAGGTTTGTGTGTGAGCATTTGCATAATAATGATGAGTTCAGTACGAGATCAGTATGCCTCACCTTCATATACTTTTCAAGATGGTCTTCAGTCGAGCCTCCAGGTACCAGGTTCAAACACAGGTCATTCAAGTCTTCCTGTGTTCTGACTGCATTCCACAACTGCACATAAAAATTAAAGTTTTCATAAATCCACAGAGGCTACAGTACAGCTTTGTGTCACATTATCTTTAACACGTCACAATGAATTTTTTACTGCTGTTAGGGTCAGCAAAGTGACTTGTGATGCTAACAAGACTGCAGCAGCCACCGGCCTGAGAAGAAATACAGTTAATGAGACATGCTTTCACATATACACTGTGATTTACCGTTCAAGTATCAAAATATGCAGCTTTTTGAAGACATTTTTGCTAGCCTATGTTGCAACTTTTTAATATCTTTTCGACTTCCACATGAGTGATGTAACTTACTGTGTAATGCACATAATACAATTTTTAAAAAGATATAAAGAGATGATTTTTAAATGATATAAAAACAGAGTGTGAGGATGACTTCATGCTGTATATTGCTTGTACATGTGGCTATGTGTGTGAATACATTTCTATGCATATAAATTGTATATATGTATAGTTTCTGCATGTACAATTAGATATGGTCAAACATTTTATTATATTTATTTTATATCATTTATTATTGAAAAAAGTAATTCATTGACACCTTTTTATCAGATAATGTGTTTATCGTAATAGTTCTAATGTGTTTAAAAGAATTGAATATTAAATAATTGAAACTTAAGAAAATTGTGTATTATTAATGAAGAAGGGGTGAGATAATAAGGAAGTAATACGTTATACTTCTTCACACTTCTTCACACTTCTTCACACTCCATTTTGGGCATGTTATCTGAGTATATTTTTGTGTTATAATTATTCACTGTTTGTGAAGTGAAATATCTTTGGTTATCTGGTGTGCACTGTTGACTTCATCTTGATTGAGCATGTAAAATAAAACATTTAATGAGTTGCAGGAGACAATAAAAATATTTTTTTACAGACAACATGAAGTTGCTAAGTGTGTGAATTGGCCGGTTATTTATGAAACAATGTTTTAAAATCTGCTGGCTAATTCACGAAGCAAAGGAGATTATTTGACTTCCTATATAGAGATGCGGCACACAAATACTTAATAGTAATAATAATAATAATTATATATATCATATATATATATATATATAGACATACATACACACATACATACATACATACATACATACATACATACATACAAACAATATAATTATAATTATAACTTTATTTATATAGCACTTTTAAGAACAGTTTCGCAAAACAAAGTAAAGGTCAAGCAAAACAGGAGATAATCTGTAGACGAGCAGAGTGCTTTAAAGTGAAAAACAATAAAGCAAGGCAATAAAGAAAAAAATGTCAGGCGACAGAGGAGACAAGCACTAATTTGAACAGATAGAAATTATAAACAAGAAATTATTTGTACTTTAATGACTGTGAATTTCTGCTCTTCTTTTCATATGAGTAATGTTTAATTCTTATAATTTTAATTTAAAGTCAGACTTTTTTCCTGTATGAAGAAAACGTAACTTCCGGTGTTGAGAGAGAAATGGTGGTGCTCCTTTTTCGCGGATCAGTAGCCCTCTTTTTTTTTTTTTCTTGCATGTTCCTTTAGGTCGGGCTCCGTACTTGCAAAAAATTGTTGGGATTTATCATTTAAAATAAATCTTGAAAATAGTTTTCAATAAGAAGTCAAATTGTTCTTTGGTGTGTCACGTGGTCAAAGTTCGCTACCATGTGCTTTTACGTCATCACTTGAACTGAACCAACCGGTAACACACTCTCTGCTGGTGTTATTGTAGTACAGTCAGTTCGGGGAGCAGGAGAGTGCTGTATCACGTTTACCCTCCTCTCCTGGAGACTTTCCCATCGGGATTGAACATCAGACATCACTCTGGCAGACAGCTAAGCACCGGAAACAACACTGTTCATCAGTTTTCCAAGCTCGGCTAGCTTTAGCTGTCTGGTCCCGCGGCGCTGCTAGCCCGCTAGTTTGTTAGCAGTTATGGAGTGGCTGGGTAACAGAGCTTCACTTCAGCCCGACGAGGAGTTCAGCAACGACCCCGTTTTAACCACGACCCGGGGTGTCAGCGGGGTTCATCCTCACCAGCAGGTACCTCTCTCATGCCAAGTGGTCGGGTCACTGTCAGGAGATTTTCCTTGGCACCGTGCAGATAACTTAACGGTATTAAAAGCATGCTAACAAGCTAAGCTTGTTTGGGGCTCTTGGGAGTCAGTCCACGCCAAGTTACATGGCGTGATGCTTTCTGGCACGTTGCCTGGTTTTATTACTTTGTTTTCTTAGTCGTCATCCCATCCTTCATACAAAGGAGTCACCTCATCTGGTGGGTCATTTATAGTGCATGACGTGCCTAATGCTAACCTCGCATAAACTCATATGTATCTGTAGGCTAACCAGCTGACCCGGGGTGTCCTCGCCTTGTCAGGAGGAAATTGCCCATAAATAGGAACGAAAGTCACATCAGATCAGAGGCCACAAAAAGCAGCAGCTCCCGTTCACAGTCCCCCAGGTCCTCGATATTCCCAGACACTGACAGCTGGGTGTGATAGCTGTTGTTGACCTGAAAGAGCATGTGCCTGTTTGGTCACCTACGTAAGCATGAATGAAATAGAAAGGAGAGTTTATTTATGTTCAGCCCCCCGCTGGACCTCTCCTATAACAAATTATGTTCCTGGTCGTCAAAGATGAAAAGCTTTTAGGTTGTCATTCTGATTCTGATCCAGCACTTTGTAGGCGCTAATTAAGGTTTATAAAATCAAGTAATTCCCCTCAAGAGAACGTGGCCTTATGGGACTTTTACGTTTTTAATCAAAGCACCAGTACAATTCTCAATCATCCACAGTCTAATACACACATCCAAAGACGTCTGCGCGTTGTTCTTGTACTGATATCTTAAACATTTGTAATTTTGTGTTGAATAAAGAGTGAAACTTCTGTATTCAACACAGAATGTTAGTTGAGCTTTTTTTTTATTTCTATTTTTTCTGATCTGTCTTCTGAAATTTCTCATTACAAACTCTGAACACTGCAATTTTACATTAGTAATCAGTTGTGAATCTCAAGTTCATAAACAAAAACACCATTCTTTTACCATCTTCAATATACATGTGAAAAGTCAGAATGTAATATTAACATTGATGTATTTATATTTTCTGTCTGTTTCTATATGATGCTACTTTGTGTTTAATTTTCTTATTGATTTACTTCACTGAAACAATCTATGCGTACAAATGCATCGTGATTTTCTAAATTTGAAGTTTGATAATTATTTGCCTGAAGTAAAAAAATGTTCTCGTTTAAGCTGGGTTTTTTTTCTGAGGAAATATCTTCTTTTTTTTTCTTTTCTTTTTTTTTAAACAGAAACAACCTAATTTATGCTTGTTGTGCAGCAGGGGTTGGACCAGCGAGACAAACATTTAAAAACAAAGCAAGGAATCTGTGATGTAATTAGGAGCAGGAGATGATCTTTTGTCCATGATAAGTGAAACCTTTATGGACTCATCAGTTCTTTTATTTATTTTTTTGTCTGTTTCTATCACACAAGCCGCCATCATTGCCACTCTGTGACTGTGCCATGGCATCACTCTGCCAGAACCAGCAGCGCTGCGTCAAGGCCTCCATCGTGTCGAGCTGGCAGCTGGCTGAGGCTCAGGACCAGCTTGGTTCTTTAGGGGTCCACAGCTCCGAGTCGCTGGAGCAGGAGCGCGCTCGGACTCTGGCCTGCCCCTCAGAACTCACACACACGGAGGAAGAGTGGCGTCGGAAGGAGAGCATGCTGGGAGGTCAGGAACCCAGCCGCAGCCCTGTGCTTGGCACTGTTGGAAGTTGGGACGTCTTTGATAAGGCAAGTGAAGTGGATAAATGAAAATGATCTATTGTTTTGACAGGCGTCTCAGCTTGTACCTTGCTTGTACTAGTCATGCACTCGTACGGGTTGATCATGAATACTGCGATCGAGAGGTTAATTTTTCCACAAAGTGTAGTCCAAGCAGTAAAATGTTCTTATACATAGGTTGAAATATATCAACTCATTTTTATATATTTATTTATTTAATAAATGACATACTGTATTCCAAACAATACTTAGTTTCTTGAGACTTATCATCACATTTTAAAACTCTTTGAAACTTCTTATGTTATGATTTTAGAAATAACTAGTTATTTAATTATATTTTACTTGTACATTCATATAGTTATTTCTGTGTTTTTCTAGAGTATCATCAATGTCCAGAATGAAGCTGCAGAGCAGGATCCAGACAAGTCCCAGTCATTTCTTCACAAGTATGAACAAGAGCTTCGGCATTTTGGTAAATAATATTAAATCATCATTTTATGTCACAACAGTTTGAAAGAAAGTCTTGATAACTATCAGAAGTTAAACTTGTGGTTTCTACAATTGTTTTAGAGTGTTCCTTCCAGCTTCACATAGTATTGTATTCAGGAATTTCATCACATGTGCATCCAAATACATGACATTGTGTTTTAGCCCATTTTCAGAAGTACACAATCTTTGCTGTATTTTTCAGTATCTGGTTCGCATCACACCTCACTGTTCTGTCAGAACACTAGCAACATATGCATGTGCTGCGGTTTTCAATAGATAATTACTACCACTGACATGAGAAGTGAGTAGATGGTGTTTTTGTTTTGACCAAACTGATATTAAGTGCTTCCTTGATCAGGTATGTTGCGGAGATGGGACGACAGTCAGCGGTTCCTTGCAGACCTGCCTCAGCTGATTTGCGGGGAAACAGCCAACTATTTAATTCTGTGGTGCATGAGACTACAGCAAGAAGGGGTAAGTAGTGTTTTTAGTCTTCTGGCTCAAATAAGCGACACGCTGGGGAATCTGGGCCATAAAAGTGGTGTAAATACAAAAGCAGTTTGGAAAGCTACATGCAGAATTCTGTCATAAGCGACAGAGTGGCAATTAATATTTTCCCGAAGAACGTTAGGTGTCTTAAATTCACAGAAAAAATTTCATTATGACATGCTTCAGAGATGAGTTAAAAACTTATTTCATTGCTGTAACTTAAGGATGGAACAACTAATGAAAATCATGAGTCGACTTGTCGTCAACTACTTGTGATGACAAATAACGAGGTTCAAATTTGAGCAGTGAAGATCGAAAATCAACATTATTTAAAGAACAAAACCGTTAAATTGCATATGCAATAAGAGGACATGGTAATACCACCGTGAACAAAATGGCAATGTTTGTGCCACAACCTGACATCATTACTCAAAGCTCTTAAGTGAAGCAATGCTGGCTGCTGCGTAGAGTTGGACTGTGTTGGTTCCTGCTTAATCGTTCTCTATCCTGGGTGTAACCAACTGTGCAACAGTTAACTTCTCTCTCTAAAACAAACATGGAAGCCATAAATACACATCAACTTTTTTGTTAATTGCTTGGCGTAAGAATTCTGCTAATCAATGACCCAACTAGTCCACTAGTAGAAACTTAATTAACTAGCCAGGTACTAGTTGTTATGGCTTCTTGCCCCAACCCTGGTGTAACTACTTTCCACAGTCTGCACAATGCACACAGTGCTGGGGTAATGTTTTACATTTCAGCACTTCTGATTTAAAATTTCCCTGCAAGGAATGTGCTCGCTGTGGTAAAAGCGTTTTGTGGACGGTCAGGAATATAAATGAAAACCTGAAGTCGATGTTTTGTGTCTTGTAGAAAGAAGCGCTGATGGAGCAGGTAGCACACCAAGCCGTAGTTATGCAGTTCATCCTGGAGATGGCGTCAAACTCTCAGCAGGATCCTCGAGGCTGCTTCAGACAGTTCTTCCACAAAACCAAAGTAGGATGTTCATTTTCCTTTTTACTGAAAACTGTGCTGAAACTCATGACGAAACGGAATTACTTATAATTCTTTTATCAACTAAATCACCACACCCCAGACTTTTATCTAAGGATATTTCAGTGTTTGAAAGTCGGTCTAAAACACTTGTTTAAGCTATTTACATGATGAAATGTGTTAAAACAATATACTTGATATATTTCAAAAAGAATACATCACACATATATTGTCACACAGTATCTAAATTCACTGCATTCCCCACTGTTTCAATGTAAAGGATGACTCCATGCTACTGAGCAACCCAGCCCACTGTGCATCTCCTTCATGCAATCTTGTATTACTTCTTGCTAATGCTGTTCTTGTTGTTCCTTCGTAGGAGGGACAAGACGTCTATTTAGAGGTCTTCCACACAGAACTTGAGGCCTTCAAACGGAGAGTCAAAGAACACACAGCGAAATGTAGAAGTGATGCACACAATGTTGAGCAACAGAACACTGGCACAAACTGCCGACCTGTCCCCAAAGCAGTAACAGACTCTTTACCTTTAGTAAGTACTGAAGCTGCTCTTTTTTTTTTTTTTTTTTTTTTTTAGTGTGGTTGTGATTTATAGCCTGCTGCAGTTACACCATCCACCTGTGAGGTGGTGCAATTGAGCTGTTTTTTTAGTAGTCCTGGTCAGGCAGGGTGCATCCTGAGGTCACAGGTCACCTGTATGCCACAGGGGAAACACATTTATACACACAAACCATGTTATTGCCACTGGTTGAACTTAAAGACCTGTTAAAAGACCTGTTTTGGGAATGTGGTAGGAAATACAATGTGCACACAAAAGGGGCAAAGATTCAAGTTGAGGACAGTTATGCCATGAGGCAAAGGTGCTAACCGCTACCTCACTGTACAGCCCCTTGTCCTGAGTCTTCATGACACAAACAGTTATTTTCACGTGCTCGTGTTCACGTTCACAACTTTCAAAACATTTATATTTGATAGTTTTGACATTGACAGCAGAGTTTGTTGATATAAACCAGGCCAAGTCTTGATTGTGTTGTTGTATTTGCCAGTGACACCAGACTTGTTAAAAGGTGGTGGTAGTAGTAGTAGTTGTTGTTTATCCGGTCAACCAGAGACGCAATGCAACGAAACAAAAAAAGAAAACAAAAAAAAAAATGTATTTCTTTCAACTTATTTGGTCAATGTGACAATGTCCTCCTTATAATTTGTGACCAAAGGGTTCAGGCTGAATCAGTGCGATGCAGAGAAATATGTGAAAGCACCAGAAGTTCAATGAGACAAATTGGGTGTGAGTGAGTTTCACTTGTGAGTACAGATTACAATTTCCTGTATTTAGGAAAAATGGTGCATTCAAAATAATGGTGAACCACATCTCATTTCATTTTAAAGCTGCCGGTTGAAAAGTAAACAGTTTGAATGGCAAGCACAATCTTAAATAAACAGTACTATCAGAGCACGGTTATTTGGAAGGTGTGAACACACCATGAGAGAAACACTTTTTTTTTTCTTCTCTTAAAAACGTATAGTTTGAGAAAACACCACTAAAAGTGTCTCCATCTCACCAGCACGCCGGTTTCAGATGTTTAGATCACTCTCAGGCCTCACAGCAGCTCGTTCTGAAACCATTGATTAAAATTTACTCCAACCACTGACTGTTTCCACACAGGCAAAGTTTGAATTAATCTTCTAAAACTTAACCCGATCTTCAATCTCTTTGCACAGATTTTAACAGCTGACATTAAATGATCTGACACCTTTTCAAAAAATAGTCATTGCTATCTACCAGCTCCTTTCACATAAGTCACATGACCAAAATATATGTATACATACCAATGGACTTCTGCAGCTCCATCG
>OMNM01005800.1:36193-50528 GCA_900302745.1 Parablennius parvicornis
TTTTTTTTTGTTTTTTTTTTTTTTTTTTTGGGGGGGGGGGGGTGTCTGTGATGTTTTAGAGAAGATCAAACTCCTTTTACTTGTTTCTAGCACTTGAAGCCAAGTTCTAACCACCATTTTTCTTCCATAAGTGCTCTGTGGAGACCGCTCTGTGTTCCATAATGGTTCAACTTCCAGACTCGAACCTAAATTGAAGCTAAATGAAACAAAAAGACACCAGTGTGGAGGAAAAGGGCCGAAACTTTAAAAAAAAATGTGTGTATGTGCAGCAATGTGCTCTCGGCATCTGAATGTGTCCTGCACTTTATTTCAAAATCGAACTAGTTTTGTTTTAATGAGGTCAAAGAATATATGAGGTTTTTTTACTTTATTCTTCCACAGCCTGTGTTTTTGTGTGATGTTCACAATCATGCAGCATTAAATCTCAAGTTGTGATGATTTATTTTACAAGCAAGCTTGATTTTTTTTTTTTTTTTTTTTTTTTTGATTGCTTTGTATTCTGAACTTGCTTTTATTGCCACATGAGTTTTTGCCAGATTGATCAGACTTTGAAGTGATCTTTCTCTTTTACCGTTGCAATCTTGACGATCATCTCTGCTGCTTCTTATGTGAACTGGTGACCCTCTTTCCGACACACCGCCTTCTAGTGCGATTCAAATCCCAACCTTCCAGTCACAAGCTCACTGCTCTCACCTCTGGGCCATTACTGCCCCTTACTAATGAGAAACTATAGAAATCCATGAACTGATTTTCAACTGTTGTGCACAGTAAACACACTGGTATTAACAGTGAACCTAAATGGACACAAATTTTTGTTTGTTTCCTTTTTATTCTCTTTTTTTTTTTTTGCCCACAACCGCTAGTCAACTATGCAAAACAAATGTTGAAACTTTCGACTGAACGTGCGGCCTGCCTCTTTTGAAAGCGCGTGTGTTTGAAGTATTGCCGCTCGGCAGAACAGCTTGTGTCACCGAGCAACGAGCTTTAAGTAAATTATTCTTCACATCCACGGCGGGCTGCAGTGAGATCTGCTCTCTCTTACTCCTCGCTGAATGTGGAAGGCAAAACCAGAGCTTGTGTCTTCTCATCAATTGTTCCAGTGCTTTGTTGACCTGCAGTAACAGTGGGAACCTCTGACGTTCAAATACAGCAACTCAAAAAGGCTTTGTCATTGTATCCCCATGGTGTATCTCCACCAGTAAAGCCTGTTTATTTCCAAGGAGTGCCACTGCATATGTAAAGTCTCTCTCTCTACAGAGGACTTTTGTGGCTTTAAGGTTGTGTAAATGTAATAAAGGATCACAAAACCACAAAGGGTCATCTTACAGGCCGAGGGTTACGTTAGCTGTTCTGAAGAGAAACGCTGAATTCTCCGGCCAACATGATGGTCGGGCTGTGTTGCAGGGAATGTAAACACTGAACTTTGGCAATAAAGATTGTGCAGAATGAAACAATTCTTGTGCTTCTGCTGCTTTGAACTCTCTTAAACTGCCGGTGAGTCAATAGAAAGTTGGGATATGCAACATGTAAATAAAATGAATGGAAAACACTCAAACTCTATTCAAAGTAAAACAATATGTTGTCATCTGTGATTTTATCAAGTGAAGTCTAAATAACCTCAAGAATAAAAATGTCAAACACTTTACACCTCAACAACTTGATGCCATAACAAGTTTCACAGAGCTGGTGGACTGAGATGAAGTGATAATAAACAAAGTATTTCAAATATACTTACAGGTGAATCTACAAATATAGAAAATCAACAAAATATATTTCTTTTTTAAGTTATTCTTACACTCAACATTTTTTTTTTTGTTTACTTGGAATTTTTTGTACCTATAGTTAAATATATAGGATATGTTGGAACTTACAATGAGTTTTTGAGCAAAAAAAGGCCTCAAATTTGTATATTTGTAATACTGCAAGTTGAAAATCAAGTTTTACAGTTGCAATTAATTGCATTAATATGTCTTTTTTTACACCTTCCTGTAATAACGGTAAACACGGCTACCACCTTGATTAGGATTACTGTTGTTTTAGGTATTAAACTTTTACCTCCTCAATCCCTCTCTGGCATCTTGTTAATCATCGTAACAGCCAACTGAAAGATTGTTGTGTTTAGAGATGCCTTTTTTTTTTTTTTTTTTTTTTTCCTCATCTGCTGAACATGAGTATATAAGCGCTGGACAACTGGAGTCCCGATTTTTCTGAAATCAGAAGCTAAGCACCTATTGCTTGTTTTAAATCCAGACTAAACATCAATGCGTTTAGCATTTGCTTGCAAAACTAAATTTAGCTTTGCCCCATTTCACACTGTTCTCAGTCCTCCTGTTCTCCCCCGTGTTCCTCAGTTCGCTGCTGTCAGGATTTATTGTGTTTTAATTCATTATTTGGTGACCTTGAATACACAGAAAGATGCCTGCCATTCAAATGTAATGATTAAAATTACTATTATAGTTTTAGTCTAAATTAAAATGAGTTGGTATTTTTTATTTTTACACAGAAAAGTTACTTTCACAAATTAAATACTCAACGTAACTGACAGTTACTAAAATGATTTGTAGATTCTCTCATAATTCTGTAATTATTTCCAGAATCCAGGACTCAGACTCATGAATGGTTCCAACCACTATACCGTCATGCATTTTTTACACATTTGAAACGACGACTCGATTCAGGCTCGGTCATTTTCATCTAAAATAAGATCTATTTATTGTCCTTCACTAAGACTTGAGACACAGTTGTTTACAAAAAAAGATGTGCTTTCAAAACATTACATTCAAGTGTTTAAGGAGTACACAGTGGAATCTGGAAACGTGAGCAGTACGAGTCTTTATCAGAGGTGGACACTCCTGCACGGTCCTGCTCGTTTTGTCATGAGAACGCCTGATAACAGGCCACTGCTCACTATCGGCTGGTCCCTCCAGGACCAGGAGTGCCCACCCAGCATGTCTGCAGCACATAGCAAGGCAGGAGAGCAAAGTGCACAAGGCAGCACATCAATCCCAGACGCTGCGATATCTTCCAACAAGATGACAGTCCTTCACAAACTGTTGTAATGTTTACACGGATGTCTTTTTTTTTTCTCGTTCTTTTAAGATTGTCACATTAGGCTGCACATTTCAATGAATAGAAATAGCCACAGCAGGGAGGGAATGTTTCAAAGTGACAAAATGCAGCTTCTTTTCAAAGGCTGCAACAGTAAGACTTGAGGTGGATCGGGGGAAATACAGATTCCTTATGATTCAAAATACTGGTTATAAAAAAAAAAAACTGTTGATCTAATAGATGACGAGATTATATAAAGACATCGATTTATAAACTACAATCACTGAACTACATGTTATATTGCCAAAAGTAGCAGAAGGCACTTGAGTGCAGAAGTGAATTTACAGTAATTTGACACATTTCCCTTTCAGGTAACTGGAGTAAGAAAAGCATCTCCTAAAAAGCGTCTCCTAAGTCAGTTATTATGGTTAAAAAAAAAAGAAAAAAGATAAGACTAAAAATTAAGTGATGAGCCCATTTTTTCCCAGCTATTGAAATGATCAAATAAACCTCATGAGTGCAATCCAGAACATAACTAAATAGACAGGAAGGACTCTTTAAGGCTGAATTTACAAGGAAATGGAGACACAGTATTCACCTTTGCTATCAAAGGCACATTATGGAATGAAGACGTGATTTTTCTGGAAAACTAATGTTTTGAAAGGATTTTTCCACCCTGTGAGTTCAGAACCGCTGTGGACACAAAACAGCTGCACTGTGAGTAAGCATCTAAAATGTGGAGTCCTACACTTCTTAATGCAACATAAACAATCTGTGCTTAATGCTCTTTTTCAACATTTAGAATATATTATTTTAAACATGACTGTGCTCTGTTATTCACACAGAGTGGAGCTGTGGTTGGACGATGCACATGGAGTGGTTACTGCTGGTAAACGTGATGCCGTCTTGTGCCTTTTCTGTTCAGGAGTCTTTTTCTAGGCGACTTTCTGACGGAGGGAGAGCTTCGAGTGGAGGAAAGCCTCGACGTGAGGCCAGATCTTGTTGGTTTCGGTCCCGGTGAAGGTCTCGAGCATTCCTTTACTCCTGGGAAAAACACAAACACAAGAGCCTGTTTGATTGTCTCTATTCCACACGTTTGTTCAGGGGAGTTCAAATGGAGATAGGATTAAGAATTTGTGACTGTATATAAACGGTTAAAAGAATCTCAATCACTATACGCTACCTGTAGAACTCTAAGACGGGCTCTGTTTGGTTTTCATACGACTTCAGTCTCCTTATGACCGTCTCTGGTTTGTCGTCATCCCTCTGGACCAGAGCCTCCCCCGTTGCATCATCGATGCCCTGCAGTGATTAAAAATAAACAAACATGATGACCATGGCTTCTATATTTGTAATAGCATCTTCTTAATACATGAACTGCAAGCTGCAAAAGAGTGGTTTGATTACTATTACGGTACTTCATATTTGTGTTAAACATAGACGTATAACAAGAGTTTACATGTTGAGATATTTGTAACCACAGTGATCGACAAACCAGCTGTTGCACATGTACATATATTGCAGTACTTCCACCTTTTTTATTATTATGTTTACCAGTTACCTTTACTTTAAATACAATTTTGTACCACAAAGCTTACATGGTAATGAATGAAAAGATCATTAAAAAAAAGGTTAAAATCTGTAGAATTTAACAACAACCCAGTAACCTGAATTGTTTTTAAATGCATTCAACTGTTGACACTTTTGTGTCTCGTTTACACTCTGTTGTTCATTTTCACAGTCTATGCTGCGTGTAATCTGTATCTGTTTCTCTTCTCCTGTTTGCAGAAACACCTTTTTGAGTAAATTTCATTGTCCTAAACATTTCTATTCTTACGTTTATTTCAGAGTGTAAAGTCGCCACAAAAACGTTGTTAACACCTGATTGGGTAAAGCTGAGATAAATACAGCAGCGCGTTGGAAAATGGAGGGAACAAGCGATAATAAACATGAATGATTTACAGGGCTTTTAGGTGGGTTGAAGTCGATATTGTAGACGCGGCCACTTGGAAGGTGAGTCCAGCGAGAGGTCAGCCTTTGCTTGATGGTCTCGAACGGTACGTTGAGGTTGATGACTGTATCCACGGTGTAGGCGTCATCCAGAGCCTCCGCCTGAGCGACGGTACGAGGGAAGCCTGGCAAAAAAGACAAAGGGGCACAAAGAAGAATAATCAACGGAAGCTTTCGTTTTATGGAGTTCATCATCTTTCTGAGTGACGAACTCAACTGAGTGACGGGCAACGTCTCCCAAACAATACGCTGATGACGCGTTTGATTAGCAGTGCTTACTAAAACTTCTGAGCTCCTACCATCAAGCAGCCAGCTGCTCTGGCCCATTGTTCTCAGGTGACTCAGGATGAGACGAGACATGACGTCGTCAGGTACCAGCTGACCCTGATCGATACAGGACTTCATCAGGAGGCCAAGTTCTTAAAAGACATACCAAAGAGAGAGAGAGCGAGAGAGAGGGTTACACACTTTGCAAAACAAAGACATTTATTTCCAGTCCGCATTTTGAATCATTTCAATCATTGACCTTGAAAAGTTGCTTTATGTACAATATGAAGGGATATCAGAAAAGTCTATGCCCACTTTTATTGGTGGGAATCGCAGAACAAAACACAATTTCCCCCCAATGTACTATTATCATAGATGTGAATTTTCAGTTTTTATTTCAACACAAATCTAATGATAACTTTCTGCAGACAGGGGGCCAGAATTATTAACAAAATGTTGACAAAAGTTGTATTTTGTACTAAGAACATGTAATATAACATGCTGCATAACAAAATCTGTCCAAAACTATGAACAAAACATTCATCTTTTCATCATAATGGAATATCCATAGAGGTAGTTCTGGAGTTCAAGCAGGAGCTGTTTTCTCAATATCTTTTCTTTTTGGGAAAGAGTTCACTGGACAGAGTCCAGCTAAAGAAAAGCATTTCCTGACAAGCCTTGCAGACGTGACTGCACTCTGCAATTCAGCAAATAGTTAAACTTACACTCGACTTAAGTCACATACTCTGCACGCCGGGAAGCCTTGTGGGCCTGCAGAACAAATCCTGTTTAGTAATCCCACACATGGCTGCATAGCTTCCACTTGAACAAATACTGGAGGAGTTACAACTTGGACAGATTACTATTAGGAAATAAACAGACCATCTTACAGGATTTAAAACCAACAATTACAAATGTAAGCTTTTCTCTGTGCAGGTAAATCATTCAAAAGAACTGGATGGTCAGCGTTAAAATAAAAGGATGTTTAAGGGAAATCCATTCAGGAAAACTCAATGAGAAGAAACATTTAGTCTATTCAGATTCCAACAAGAAGTTTCAAGGTAAAGGTTTCATGCAATTCTTTTGACAAACTAAAAAAAACCCTCAACATAATATGAGGAAACAACAGTTTCAAACATTGTGGGAATATTATAAATAAATATTATAGCACACCAACAAGCCCTGGCTCATGGAAAAGTGGAGTCTGTCCTCAGCCTCAAGACATAAAGTCGCAGCCGGAGCCGTAGGTGTGAGATAAGTTCAAGCAATACAGCTCTTGGCAGCTTATAACTACCAGCTTTGCTCATCTATTCATTTTCCATTGTCCCGTTATCAACATATCAGTCTCTCTCCTTCCTATACACCACGCTTTCTTCTTTTTGTCTTCTCTTGCAGAACTTTAATACATTTATCTCGGGGCTAAAGGTCATCATGGCTGCTGCTCCCATCCACCTGTTGATTGTCTGTCCACTGATCTCTAATCTCTTTATTATCCCCAACCCTAACTAGCCATAGCAGATGGCTCCCACCTCTCAGCCTGATTCTGCTGCATCTTTTTTCCTATATTTTACTGTTTTATTCACTGTACCCTGACTCAAAGACAGCAGTACAGAGTGAGCCAATAAAAATGTGAATATTAAATTGAATTGGCCTCCTTTAGTTACCCGATCCTGTTTACCAGTAGACAACTACACTTAGTAATACATGTAGGTAGATTTTTAGATTTTTAAATAATATGACTTCTGTACCAACTGAAACACAAAAAGCAGGAAGACAAAAGGAGGAACTCTTCTTTTGAGGAAAGGATATGTAGAAACAGATCACATAGTGAATGACACATTACCAACAGTCTAAACAGACTCCACATTATCTGCTTATGACTTCTCCTACTATCATCCAGCTGTAAAAACACTCTCTATTCTGCAGTCTCTGCTCACAAAGTACAAAAGTTCAGATCTCCTACCACCTTTAGTATCTTTCCTTATCTCTACTCAAGGTGATATTGAGGAGCACTGGGCCTCCTTCCAAGGTCCAGGTAATGTTCAATCAAATGTTTGCAGTATAAACAGCCACTTCTTCACTCGCCCTGCCACAACCACTATGACCTTGGCTGGAAGGAAAATGTGCAGCTTTCAGTTTGTTTTTCTTCGACTTCCTAGACATGTATCAGCAAGAAGGGAAACCCAACTGCTGTGTTTGGGTGACCTTGTTGTAATAGTGCAGTGCACAACGATGTTATTACTGCTGTAGTGTGAGTATGAACAGCGAACAAGCAGTAATAATAACTTTCCATTACACTTTATCCGCCATAGTCGAATAAACACCAAAGTAGCATCATCATTGCATAATCGCGGCTTTACTTTGAGATTTCTCTCGTCTTACCGGTTTTCGCGTTGATGTTGGCTCTTAAAATGTCTCCACTCGAAAGGTGTTTGAGTCCAAAACTTTTGGTAATGCGCCCGGACACGGTTCCTTTACCCGATCCCGGAGGACCCATGATGACAGCGCGCACGACTCTTTGCAGAACCATTTCCACACGAGGACGGGTTCAGCTTCGGTCTCTCAGTCTCATAAAACCCTCCTCTCTGGATGCTCCGGGTCGCTTGATCGCTGCAGAAACCGACGGAACGCTTCGACTTGAGCGCGCAAAAGCAACAACGTGTCTGGAGGAGCTAGCCTAGTGTCTGGCTGGACCAGAAGATTGTTTACGTCAGTCGAGCACAAACTGAAGGAGGAGGAGGAAGAGCAAAGAGGAGAGGAGAAGTACGTGCAGGAGGAGGTTCCAGTCCAGTGCAGATGAGGACGCCGAGAGAAGGAGCGCCTCTCTCCGGCGCGTGCAGGGGAAACTTAATCGCCATTGTTTATAGTTTATTGGATATGTATTTATTGTATAACATGGTTACGTAATTCATCTGCTGGCGGGGAAAAAGCTTGTTGGTAAGGTTTAGATGATTAATCCCTTCCGGGAGAGGCTGTGGTGAATAACAACCAATCTGCCCACTAATCCGCAGTTTATGCAAAGTACTACGAGCACATACATGCATGTATGTATGTTCGCGCACAGGTTGATCCAACACATTTTACTATTTTCGAAATAAGAAAACATAAAGGCAACTTCAAAAAATTTTTTTTTACATTAATATATTCAATGTGGAAATGCAGAAAATTACTCATTACTATTCTAAATACGGAAATGTGTACATTTAAGTTTAAATGACAATATATGATAACATTTACTGTCATTGCCTATTTATGTATTTATGTATGTATTTATTTATTTATTTAATATTTATTATTGTTTTAATACTTGTATTTTATTATTATACATTTTTATTGTTACTTTATTTAATTTATTTTATCCTACTTTATCTGTCTCTTGATTGGTTTCTGAATATACATTGCCAATGGTGTACAGTGGTTAGCACACTCAATTCATAGTAAGATGTCCCTGGGTTTGAATCATTTCTAGTTTGCATGTTATCCCTGTGCAAGCATGCTTCTTCCCATCGTCCCAAAGACATGTGCTTTTGGTCTGATGATTTTGGATTGCCATTAGATATGAATATGAGTGTCCCCTGCCGTTACCCACAGATGGCTAGCCTTCTGTTCTGACCCCAATTTGGATGAAGTGTCAAAAGCAAAGTAATGCAGCGCAAATGTATTTATACAACAGCATTCAGACACAAGGCAATTCACAGTGCATTACAAGGGAATAAAGAAAATACATCAAAACAAGGCAATGAAGAATCTTTTAACTAGAATCAGAAATAAAGAAATACATTTTAAAAAGTGATTGAGAACAGCATATGATAAAGTAAAATGCTGTGTTAAGACAAATGTAATAAATTAAGTAAAATCTATTGTTTATGGAAAGCCTGCGCCAATAATAGTGTTTTAAGGACTGATTTAAATGACAAGATGATGCTCCTGCTGATAAGTAAAATCATAAATAGTCAAATCAAATCAAACATAAATTATGTCTTTTGAATATAGATACATTAAAAGCAATATAAAGCTTGATAAAAAGAAGCAGTCCTGAACCTTGTTCGTTTATCCTCTGGTCCGTGCTATGCCTTTAAGATGTGCCATTTGGCCACGCCCTCTCTGTTTTAATGAATGGACGTGGTGCCCTCTAGTAACTACACGGTGCGCTGCACCCTTAAAAAGCGCCTTTTTGGTCCCTCGCGGTTTGCCGTCGCCACCCCTCCCACTACACGTCTTCCTGAGCAAACACACGTGGATTTCACTGACGCCAGCCACAAACAACAATAACATGGCAAGCCACGGGCTCACCTACGAAGGCTGCAATTTCTTCAGGCAGCGGCTAGTGCTGTCCACGTTGACCGGGAAGCGCGTGAAGATCAGAAACATCCGTTCCAAAGAGGACGAGCCTGGGCTGCGCGGTAAGTTGGTGGCGTCGCAGTTAGCTCGGAGGCTAACGAGCGGCTAGCTGCTACGCAGTTGGGAGTGTGTTTAATCTGGGCGGCATCTGATGGAGAAAAGATGGGACCGTTGTGGTAAAAGAAGACGAGCATAATTTCATATCACCAAGCGCATCTGTGCTCATGATAAACTTGTTTATAGCCTCAAAGTTACGCTGCTTTTATTAGTTTATTGGCATGTTTTTAGACATTTTGTAGATTGTCTCAACTTCTGTCAATCGTCTGAAACATGTGTGATCAATCAGGACTAGATTAGACAAAGTGGAAATAGTTCACATCAATCATGTTGGAAAGATTTGCTTTTAATGTTTGTGTGTCACGTACTGAAGTTGTTTTCTGTCTCTTTTCCAGACTTTGAGGCCAGCTTCATCAGATTGTTGGACAAAGTGACCAATGGCTCCAGAATAGAGATTAACCAAACAGGTGAGTGTAACAAGAAGACAGTGATTATATTATAGAGATTTGTATAATACCTGTGTCCAGGTGGAAGGGAACAATGTTTGTTTGTTTCTTTCTTTCTTTCTCACAAAAAAGAAATTGCATAACAAGATGTCTAAAAAAATGCTACCTAATGTGTTAATGCATGGGTGATTTCTAACTGGTTTCAGGAGCACAATTCAACTATGGTTGTGACACTCCTCAATATTATCCTTTTAATATAACGGCTAAATGAAACAATACTTGATCATTTGCAAAAAGGTTATTGTAAGGCACTCACACTCCTGTTTTCAGTCACACTCACAAGTCATATATATAATCCTTCAAGTGTACTACGGTAGTTGTTTTTCACAGATTTTTTGTTTTTTCTTACATGGTATTTGATTGCCGCGTTTGGATGTAGGGATTACAACATACAGAAAATCTGCTTCTGTACTTCATGTGATCAGTAGAACAAATTGAAGTGACAATGCGTTTACTGCCACATGCTATTTGAATGTGTCTTGGCAGTTTTATTTCTAATTAATTTGCGAATTTAATTTGAGAATATTTTTTGATACATCCCACATTGATCAATTTATGATTAACAAAGAGCATTTTTTTAGTTGTATTGGTGTTGACATTAATATATAATGGCATTTGTAATTTTGAGAGTTAGAAATGTAATATAGATTTTAAGAGAGCTTTCAGTGGATGATGTCCTGCATTAGTAAAGTTTCTATCTTCCCGGCCTACATGGCTGATAGGCTCAGTACTGTGTCAAGCTATTTGAGACATCTTTTCTTGTGATGCAGACTCTGTGATCGTCTTCTCTTGTCTATTATTTACAGGTACTGTGATATTCTACCAGCCCGGCTTGTTGTACGGAGGCTCTGTGGAACATGACTGTAATCCTCAGCGGTCTATTGGATATTATCTGGAGGCGCTGCTTATGCTGGCCCCGTTCATGAAGACCTCTTTGAAAGCAACTTTGAGAGGAGTCACCAACGACCCCACAGATCCAACGGTGAGCGCACATTTCCCAATCACCTTTGTTGCTACATTTCAGTCCATTCAGTGCAACCACACTTGATTACGTTCAGTGCTACTGAGTCATGGTTTTGTTTAAAAAAAAAAAAAAATGGTTAAGTGCCCCTGGTGGCTGTTAGACTTCTACAAACTTTAAAAATAATTTTCTCTTTATCAGTTAGCATATTAAGCTGACTTAAGAATTCAAATCTGTTCTGATCAACTGTTTTTGCTTTAAAGTTTTTGTAATTCTTTGTCTCTGATTTATGTTTTACTTGTATGTTAGGTAAGTTAATAACAGACTCTGCACCATTTTGTTTTAGTGTGACGCACATTGTTTGATCCCCTAAAGACTATAATTATATTTACCCCGGCATTCATTTATTTGCATTTTATCGTTGCAACATTGCCACAACCCCTCTGACCCTTCTGAGCTAACTTCAACTTTAAATATCTCTGTTATTGTGCATTACTGTGTGTTTTTGACTTTGTATGTTACAAATATGTCACGCTGCAGAAGTCCCGAAAGTCTTTTTTTGTGGACGTCATAAATGATGTAGAATTTATGTTTATGAAAACTTCACATGTCGAAGCTTGTCGGGGTATGAGTACAAATGTTGATCATGTTTAAAACCCTGAAAGCACTTTCAGATTTGCTTCAAGATTAAATATCTCTTTTCCATGCAGGTGGATGTGCTGAAGTCCACCGCCATCCCTCTGATGAAGAAGTTTGGGATTGAAGGGGAGGGGCTTGATCTCAAGGTGAGCACACTGCAATAACCTTTGGGGAAGACAAAATAGAATTTCATTGTTTCCTGTTCAATGTTTCAAATGTTTTCTGGCAAGACTCTCAAATATTGTTGGTAAAAGTGAAGAGAATCATGTTTTTCCATGCTGCTGCTCCCTCAGGTGGTGAAGAGAGGAATGGCTCCTTGTGGGGGTGGAGAGGTGGCGTTCACATGTCCCGTTCGCAGGACGATCAATCCCATCCAACTGACTGATCCAGGCAAGATCAAGAGGATCAGAGGCATAGCGTATCCTTCTCAGGCTTACAGTCATTGGTAGTGAAATCACATAAAGACTTGGAAAACCCCTTTCACTGATTTTCTCTCATTTTTTTACAAATGTTTGGTTTTCGTGTTGATTTTTAATGTTATAATTGAATAATGGATAACTTGTGCATAGAGAATTTTTTTTTAAGTGACAAATAGTCATTTATGCATTTTTTTTTTTAAGCTGCTTTGCGGATTGCTTGGTTTACTACTTGTTCTTAACTTATTTGATTGAACTAACGTCAAACTCACACCTGTGTTCTTCATTATCGAAGCTCCTTGACTTTGGAAACGCAGATATTCTGCACGAGTTTCTCCTCAGATGGCCAACAGGATCGTAGATTCGGCCAGAGGAGTCTTGAACCAGTTCATTCCTGACATTTACATCTATACCGACCACATGAAGGGACCCAATTCTGGAAAGTTGGTGTCTCAGTTTATCACGCTCTTATGTTTTCCTCTACACATGTTTATGGTCAGAAATTTCAAAATAATAGTTTGTTACCCTCAGGTCCCCGGGTTTTGGCCTGACTCTGGTGGCAGAGACGCTGAACGGGTGCTTCCTCAGTGCGGAGATGTCATCTACCCCGCAGGGGCAAGGCGAACCCATACTGCCAGAGGACCTCGGCAACAATTGTGCCAAGCTGCTTTTGGAGGAGATCTATCGGGTAAAACACACTTCCACTCTCATCAGTGTTGCCGTTTTAGAAAGAATCCTATTTTTCTCTTCCATGTCCTGGTTGAAAATAAATTTTTTGTATATATTTGATCCCATATTTTGAGTTGTGTATCTCTCAGAAAAGACCTGAGTCTGACTTTGTAAACAAAAGTTTTTACTCCACCTTTGTCCACGTTCTGTGTTTATACTTCAGTGGCTCTTAACACTGCGGCCTACTGAGAGCATTTTCACCAGATATCTAGAAATCACCTGGCAGTCAAAGTGTCTGTCAACAATACATCGACACATTGTCTGTTTGCATAATGATAAGTAGTTGACAAAGTAAGTTAAAAGTACATTTCTATATATAAAACATGAACTGTGTGAAGTCTTTTGTCCTTGAAACAGCACAAGCAATGAGGTAGAGCACTCTCTGCAATATGAGCCGGTGCTCTTTATTTGCAGATCTTCGTGTGAGTTCTTTCCGGTTAAGAATAACAAAGCGAGGCAAAAAGCGACTCTGACTGCGTAAAGTTTGTGAAAGCTCCTTTCAAACTAAAAGTGATGACACAACTCACCTTGCAGCACCCCTGACTTGAGCACAAAGTGGAATGGAAACTATGTGTATTCCTACAAGATTTGGATATTTGCTCTTGGAAATTATTTTTAATGCTGCAACTGCATACATACCTGTCTCATTTACTAGAACTTTTTATTTTCAAGAGCAAGGTAATACAATACTATTACCAATCAATCATACAATTATCAAAGGTTAGTCACTTTTTTCTTTTCAAATCTGCCATATTTATCATTCATAATGTGTTGGGATGGATTTGTATGTCGTTATTTTTTGCTCGTGTGCTTTATGTTAAAGCTAACGTAGAACTGGGTTAGAATTGAATCTCTTAGAAATGTTTCCTGCAGACGACTATCACCGAGAGTGAATACTTTACAAGACAACCTGAAGGAGGCTGGAGAATTTGTGTGCTGCCTGTCGCTGGAAGAGGGAGAAACAAAAAGCTGAATTCTTGGGAAATACCTGACATGCACAGCCGGGATGCGTTAGAGTTCATCTGCTGGCCTTGTTTACCCACATTCCCTGCTAATGAGTTGGTCTGCAGTTCAGCTCAGAAAGTGTTTGTGGTCAGAGCCACAGTTCAGGAAGGAGTTGGAGGGCTTTTCCATTCCGATTCTGGTCGTATCATTACATATTGAATTGTTGTTAATGCCACACAGTTAATGCTGCGGGTCAGATAAGTATGTTTACTGGTTGATATTTTATGAATGACGTGAGGCATTGTTGTCATTTTGTTTGTATATTCTCACTTAAGAATGAATGGTTTCATTTAGTGGCTGAAGATGAACTAGTAAAGATCTTTTTTTTTTTTTTTTTTTTTTTAACTGAAATTAAA
>OMNM01005800.1:55332-69906 GCA_900302745.1 Parablennius parvicornis
ACGTTTCTCTTTTTTTTTTTTTTTTTTTTAGTCAGTGCTGTGTGTTTGGGTTCTCAGAAGAGTGACTAGGGTTAACAGAGGAGCAAATGATTGTTTTCTAGGCAGGATTCAAATACCAGTCACTTAAAAAAAAAAAAAAAAAAACACAAGTTGGTACCATCTGCTGGATAACACTAGTATTGCAGCTCGGTGGACATTTTTAAACTTGGGAGATATTGACTACAAAGAAACGCCATCACATTTGGAATAACATAGACTTTGTACCTGCAATTTCTGCTCCAGGGCATTAAAATGTGAATTTTTCCACTCACATGGAAGATTATGTGAATGAAAAAAGTGGCTGTTTGGTTTAATTTTTCAATGTCAATGCTGATACGGTTTTCATTTCTGGAAGTGTATTTTTGATTTAAAAAATGAAATACCTCCAACACCTGGACTCCTGTCTTGTTTTATTTGATAGCAGTGATGGTGTTGCATACAATAATATGAGCAATGATGCATTTGTCACTGTCTTTACAGAATCAAGTTCCTGAGACACATTAGAGACTTTTTCCAGATTATGTTTAAGGTCGAAGTCCAGAAGCCTTCAGAAGATGAGAGGAAAGGAGGAGACAAAGTGCTGATGACCTGTGTAGGAGCTGGATACAGCAACATTAACAAAACCCTGAAATAAAGGTTTTTTTTTATGCATGTTGTCTCTGTTGTATTCGACACCTTTTGCATCATGTATAGAATAGTTTCACTTTATCTACATTTATCAGTTGATAAGAGGAAGGCTCACATTTGTTTGCAGTAACAAGTATTGCTGTCGCAGGAGAGTCAAATATAAGTAAATGAAAGTCAAATATTAAACTTGACACCTGGTTTATCTGGTTTTAGAGTCGGTACCAGTTAAAATGAGCCAAAAGGTAAACTAGAGACAAGTTGTTCATCCATCTCACAGGGCAAGCAACGCACTGAAACAGAATCAATGAACCACTAATCAGCCCTTAGAACATGTATTTTGATTGAAAGAGTGACTGTGCAAACCACGAGTTTGTCACCTCGATTTATTCCTATACATTCACTGGATTAATATTAATTCAGTTTTTGCTGTTTTATTCTCTCGAACCAATTTAGTACCTTTGGGGACAATATTTTAAAATGGAAAAGGAGATTACCTGACTGCAAAGGTCAGAAATCAAACCACTTACAGAACGGTATATGTTGCGTTAGTTCGGTCATTAAATCAGAAGTTACAAAGTATGTAGGAAAAGAAATGAGTAAAAAGTTACAAAATCGGTCAAAAATTCTGCATTCTCAAAGACAACAGTTTTGGCCTTGTTAAGAGCTGAAATTAGCGGTGATCAAAGTATTTTCAGGCGGTCGACTCAAACCACCATTGTAGGTAATTAATACACGTGGTGCTGGATGTTATTCTTGTGTCGGAAAGCTGCATTTCACAGCGCGGGATTCGGGAGGAGTCAGTCATCTTGGCCACATAGATGCTTCAGGGCGTCGCCATAATTGCCCGACACTTCAGACTGAAACAGAGGCGGGAAATCATGTTTATAATGGACATGTCATAGACAGATCTTTAGATATTAAGGAATAAATTGAGCAACAGCTATGCAAACAATATAGGCAATGTTAAAAAAACATTGAAAATTTGACTTTTCAATTATTTTATCCATTCAACACCCAATGTTTTAAGTTTTTGAAATAAATGACAAGTACAACCAATGGTTAAATAATCAGAAAAAAAAGCATCTGAATCAATGAATTAAAATTTATATGAACTATTCATTATGCCATACAACTGTTTTTGATCTTTAGTTGATAAGGTTACAGAAATAAAAAAGACAGAAAAAGAGTAAATCTTAAACACTGAGATGAGAATGTAAGGTGTGTAGCGAGTTGAGAGGTGCAGTGTTGACTGTAAACCCTCGGTGTGTGTACAGACCTCTAACTGGGAGTAGAGTGTGTATCCATACAGCTTCTTGTACTCGGCTCTGATGTCCAACAAGTCGATCTCTGAGCGACTGACAATGATCCTGGTCAGAGTGGACTCTGTGGTTCCTGGTCCCTATACAAAGAGCAGTTTGAGAAACATTCTAAGTCAGTAGTTTATCCTCTCACATTCTGCTGTAATGGCTGTTTCTGCATTTGCACGTTTTGCTTTGTTTTTTTTTCCCCACCCATCTTTTGACACATTTCTACCACTGAAGCTCATTTCAGTCAAAGCAGCAGCAATAAAACATGGCTTAACATTCCCTTCCACACCACCGGTGATTGAAACTGTCCAATGTAGATAAAGGGGATGCAGAGCAAGCAAACAACATGCAGGCTGTTTAGAGCCCCTCTCTCTCTGAGAGACACAAAAATGTGGAAGATGATATATTTTGTGTGAAACATCTACATTAAATTGAATTTTTTTTTAATCTATGTGTTATTTTGAATTGCATAACTAAAATAATTATCACTTTTATACTGTACATACAATGTTCTAAGTTTCACTCTGACCTATATGATATGCACTTTATACACAAGCGAATTAATTCACTTATTAGTGATGTGCGATACCACTGATCTTATCAATCCAATACTAATTTAAGCCATATGTTGTGTTGTTGATACAAACATGATACTGATACTTTGTACAAAAGCCTATTGTGTGAGGACAACAAAGCTTATAGTTGAAAGTATTTTATTCAAATTAATAGCTAGTAGAAAGACAACTTGGCAAATCATATTCTTTACCTCAGCTCTAGGTATCACTACGTTTGAGGTCAATCAGATGATCACATCTGAATCTCTGACATCTTTGAGCTCCAGTATTTGTGGAGCATTTATAGAACACTAACATCACCTATCACATGAAATAGCAAGCAGTTTGCAAACCAGCAGGGAATAAGACTTAAGTTGAGCTTAACTATAATGAAAAAAAAAAGCATTTATCATTAAAAATTGGTTTAATTCTTCATATTTTGGTTTCAATCTGCACATCGCTAACACACAGGAGATTTCAGTCCAGTCAGGTTTAAATTCATGGTGGATGTTTCGAGTGATTCTAAATCAAACAGAAAAATCTAATTACCTTCATGCTCTTGAAAAGTCTTTCAGCCATATACACAGGGACGCTCTTCACACACTTTACTGCACAGATAAAACGGGTAAAATAGATCATGGACTTGAAACACCCATAAAAAAAAATGTAACTGTGGCATATTTTTTTAAATGTCCTCACCAATAGCCACAAGTAGTTCCTCCAGGCTTCCAGACATCTCGCTCTCGATGCTCTCCTGCAGAGTCTTCTTGCTGATACTTTTATACTCAACCAGAGCTGTGAGACAGAAAGAATACAGATGCAGATGCATCTTCTGCCATCACTTAACAACAGCTTCTAAAGTGGCCTCAAGGAGCCACTGGCATTTCAAAATCAAATTTACAACAACATGCCAGTTGTCAACCCACTTTGTCGAAGCTGGGGTACACTCCGATGGCACAGGATGTCGATGAACTTCGCCTCATCCGTCCCCCACTTCTTCTCCCCTGCCTCATACAGCACCTGTGTGGAATGAGAGGGGATATGAAGGCACATAGCAAACCATTCAAAGTGTCACATTTTAAAGTTAATACTGATGAACAAGGGCTACGACTGACGGCTGCAGAGAAGAGATTCTGACATCAATGTCATGAGCAGTGAAACAAGTTCCGGCTTGCATCAGTGCTACTGAGGTGAGGTCTCATTTTCTACTATATTAACCCTTTACTGGGAAAGGGACAGCCCATATTTAGAGAATTCAGCATTTGTTGAAGCCTTTTTTATCCCCACATTAACCATGTTAAGATTATGATGGTCACAACATGCGTGATCAAATGGTTTTGTTAAACATTATCAGTGCACCTGATAAATGTTTTAAACTAAAAATTCCGGTCAGTTTGGTTCCTTTTTTTTGCCAATTATATTGCAAAACGCTGTTACTCAGCAGTATACAGGATTGGGCAAGAGGACTGTGGAACATTTCACATGAACATGAATTCAGAAAAGTGATCCCACTTCGACATATTTTAACAACAGTTTTATATTGCAAAAAGCTTTTCATATAAGCTTTTCATGTAAAATAGAGATGGTTATTAGTACATTCTTTAAAAATGCACAGAAGCAAATATGTTTAAAATGTTTCCACTGAGATATTTTTAGTTTTTGAAGTTTTATAAAGAGTTACAGTGTGACTCAACAGTTTTTGATCCTTTATCGCGTCCAAAGAGTCACATTTGCATGAAAAACAAAACCTGACCACACAATGAGTGATTCACATGTAAGGAGCATACGTACCTTGGCATCAGCTTTAGCTTTAGCATTGTCCACATGGGTGCTCTCGTCTCTTTTTCCCTGGAAAAATAAAAATGAAGATTTTTTGCTAAAAATAATAATAAAAGAGAGTTTTGGACACTCGGGTATATGGTTATTTCCTTCACTGAGTTTGCAAAGATGCCCATGCTGAGTCATACTTTTAGAAAATCCCACTGGCTACAACAGGAGGGATATGTGATCTAAAAACTAGTTGAGACTACATTGCAAGTTGTAATGACTTCCTTTTGTGTCCATTTTGAACACTAACCTTTAATAGTCGAGTGTCCAGATACCACAAAATATACAGATATTTCACTGCTATCCCTTAAACTGATGGCTGATTCCATCAGATTAACACCATGAGTGTCTGCATCGTTTTCAGCAATGTATGCTTCAAGAAATACAAAACTATCTTTTGTTTGAATATCAAATTGAGCTGTTTGATTCTACATTGTTTTGGATAAGTTAGGAATGTTCACTGTTATCAACAATAGAGAGTCTCATGTTCAGTTGTTGGGCATGTACAGTATCTCACTGCCAACAGTTTTCATTAGAACACAATACCTCGGCCAGGATGAGAAGAGCGTTGCCGTAATCTCCCGACACCTCCGACTGCAGATCCTTAATCATCAATCGTCCCGTCTCTGACACGAAACAGCAAAATGCACATCATTTCACAACAACCTGGACTGATTACATCCTTAATAGCTGCCAACTAGTTTAAAGGAACATTATCAGCAATGAGATTACAAATACAACATGCTGTCGTAACCCACCAGCCAGGTATGTTTCAGCAATGGCGTTAATCTGTCTGTTAGATCTCGAGGCAAAGATTTCTGTCAGCGTACTCTCAGTGGTTCCTGCGCCCTGAACATGAGAAAATGAAATACGTAAACAGACGCACACAAGTGATTGATAATGTAACGGTAATATCATGTAACACAAGTACATTGAAGCTGACTGACGAGGTAAACGTCTTGAAATATTTCAGCTTTTAAGCATAAATCTAATATATGTGCCAGTTTTAATGTACTGATGAAGTCATGAGAAAAGTTTTACATTATCTCCTTTTTTAGATGCACCTGTGTAGTAAAATTACAAGACTCATTAGTTTATGAGTTCTGTGAAAGTTTTATATCAGTTTCCATTATGAAATCAAGTCTCATACTTATGTGGTATCAGGTTAGGAAGTAACAACATGTTGGACTATCCAAGTGACTTCAATGCAGATCGGGTCACATTTTATGAGAAATTCATGCAGGTCGCTGTCGCATTATATCAAATGTATTGGGGCATATATTTTAAGTGTTTCACAAACCTTGATGGCTTTAATAACTTCATGGCAGTCGTAGACAGCTGGAGCCTTCACCATAGCCACTAACAGGTCTTCAAAGTCTCCATGAGTGTCGCCCTCCAGGTCATCTATTAATGTCTGAATCAAGGGAACACAAATCTTCACTCCACTAACAACGATTTCACTTTAAGAGCCTCCGTTCATTCCAGTAATAATCAACATTTTACAGTGTGAATACTCTTTACCCTTCCTGTGGCTTTCTCATAAGCCCGAGCTATAAGCTGACGCTGAGCATTGCTGCTCTTAGTCAGCACCTCGATCAGAGTCTTTTCTGTCGTACCTACAGAAATGACAACAGCCATACCGTGGAATTAGATTCAACATGACTGAAGTGTTTTACATATTCAATTGTGCTGAGAATAAGAACTCACTGGCTTACCAAGACCTTCCATTGCTTTCCTGAGCGCAGCCACATCCTCCTCCACCTTGAAATTTGGCTTATCCTTCACAGTCCCTCTGGTATTGGACTGATCAACACATGAGCACACATAAAGTCACACATCATGTCAAACAGCAACACCATCCCATATTTACACAGTGTGCAGTGTATTATGGGATGCACTATGCTTCCCCTTGTATTTATAACAGCAATAAAGCAATAAAAGGCCCTAATGATATTGTATCCACTCTTTCGTGAACACATCCTGCACACAAAATATCCAACTCACATTCACGGTGAGGGAAGAGGGCGAGTCTAGGAGCAGGTCCAAGTCATCCTGCAATAACAGCAACACATATTCTCAAAAGATCAGCTGGTGTTTCAGATTTGATGAACAAGACTTCAATAGAGAGAAATAGATCACTTAGACAGACTTCACTACTCACCCACACAGACATGATTTTGGTTGAAGAGAAGAGTGTTAAACTAGTGAAAAAGAAGAGAAAACACAATAAATAACTGTGAAACGGTGTCTAAACATCTGGTTTCTGGTTGTTTTGTGGCTCTCTGCCCTGCCATCAAATAGTTTGAGTTAAAGTGAAAAGTGTTTTGGGCATCCACACAGAAACCCTCCAATTATCATCGTCCACGATAGTTATCCAGATCTGACTCTAAACAGCCCAATGATACATGCGGTCTGCAAAAAAAACAAACGAAAAAAAAACGACGTTTTAAGCCTGTGTCGTCGACAAAAGTCTGACTGACGCATGAAGCAGAGGTTGTCGACGTTTACGCGCACAGAGGTTGTGATAAAACGTCGGAATGACTGTTTCTTTAGTCTGAGGGTCTTACCTCCGTGAAACGAAAGGAGTGATGTCAGGGCAGGAATGTCACAAGAAAGTGTCGGGATTGCCGCACCTTTGAGAAAAGCTCAGAGGGAAACGCCCATCGGAGCTGCGGGAAGTTGAATCATGAGCTCGTCCATAATAAACTCCTCCTTTACCGTCTCCATGGCGCACGGCCCAACTCCAACTCCGCTATTCACCTCTTTATCCTGCAGTCTGCGCCACAGCCACAGCCACACAGCCACAGCCACACACAAGTTACCTCATCTAATAGAGCAATCAAATATTTCAAGTTCCTCATTCAACAATGTGAAGTTCACATTGTGAGTGATGCAAGAAAAATTTACATTAAGAAATGTCCCAATCACACTGTTTGGCACCAATACCGATCTGATTTTTCAGATTTGACTATTGGCATACCAATACTTTCTGAATCGATACTTACATTGCTATTGCTATATTGTGAATATACTAATACTATAATATTGCAGCTAAGTTGTCTAAAGCTAAAAACTTTGTTGGGAGAAGCAAAGCTGAGCTAGAATAATTGTAAAACTCACAGAATTAAAATTATTCTTAAAATAATGTTAGAACTTATTTTGCTATTTCATTTTATTCCTCTAATCAACAACAACAACAAAAATCACAATTCCACTCTACTGTCTTGTAAAGAACACAACGTATTTCTTTGGGATAGCTGAGCCACAAAAACAACTTTGCCTGAATTGTGACAACAAATTTAAATTCAAAAATGTAGATCTCGATTAAAAGTGAAAGTTTGACTAATATATAAATTAATAAACTACAGCATAAACTATATTCAAGGAAAAAAAGAAAAAGAAAAGAACAATCAGAAGGTTGTCTGGTTCCAGCAGGTCACAAACCTTGGGGCTCAGTGGACAGCAGCTGACATAAAAAAAGATCGGCATGTTGATCGGCTGGATTTGTTGATAGCTGATCATTAAAAAAAATCTCTTATATCAACCCAGAACCAATATTTTTCTCAGATAAAATTCACAGATTCTTCTTCGTCTTCTTCTTTGCTAAGTCATATGAGACATACCCTGCAGGGTCAAAGTCATATTTACTCTGAAGGCAGGTGGATACATGAAGAGGAAGGAAACTGAGGAACAGGAAATGGTGTTTATGCTATGTTGGTCTTATCCTCTAATTTCATCAATGTGTGATTAAAATCTGCCTTGTCTCACTCCCTTGGGCACTTACAGCCAGATTTTAATATATTTTTTAAATAATTCTTGTTATTATAGATCTTATAGACTGTTTACATTCACAGCACTCTACTCAGCTCAATGGGTAAGAAACGACGGTCATACAATCGTACACAATATTTCCAGTTGAATCTCTGAAGATACACGTTAGGCCTCATATAATTGACAATAGTGACATCTAGTGGCACAATTGTGCTGGTACAGCACTGACCCCAACTCACCAGACATCCTGTTTTGTGTCGTGTGGCCCACAACACTAAACGTTACCACCTATTAGAGATGAATAATCTAAAGCTTGGTGAATTCTGCTTCACAATGAGTGTGAACTTATATCATCAACAACACACAGTGCACATGTGACAAGATTTGTATTTTGAGTTTTGAACACCTATAGAATTAAAAAAAAAAGTTCTTCCTTCTCTGTGACGGGTTTCTTCTTTATTTTAAATAAAAACTTGAACATGAATAAACATAATAAATGAACGACAGTTTTGAAGTTTTGATGAACTCACACCAACCACTATCTGTTTAAAAGAATGCATCATTCAGTATCGAAGACATTGAATTTGGACACCATGTCTGTCTTCTTAATTCGAGTTTCTGAGATGAAACTACGCGCAAAACTGATAAAACAACTGCAATTTACACCAATTTTTATTTTTACGAAAAAAAAACCCAATCAACATATTCAGATTCAACATTCACCTTAGAAATCCACCCATCCATACATGTTCTTTACCACTTTATCCATCAAATAGGTGAAGGCCCACATGAATATTTTTTCTTTACTTGCACACCTGCCATGTTGGTCACCTTTATGATTTTCCTCTGTCTGAGGTCTCTTGAATCTCCTTCATGCTCAAAACATGCTTCATATGTGAGGTTTGTGAGTCTAATAAAAAAATTAAATTAAATTAAATTAAATTAAATTAAATTAAATTAAATTAAATTAAATTAAATTCAATTCAATTCAATTCAATTCAATTCAATTCAATTCAATTCAATTCAATTCAATTCAATTCAATTCAACTTTTTTCATATAGCACCAAATACAACACAGTCATTTCAAGGTGCTTTTAACAGAGAAAAACCCAACAAACAAGAAGATTTTGGTTATTCTTAGATATATTTGTTTGTAAGTCAAACACTGCTCTTGGGCTGTCTTTGCTGAGACCAGGTTTCTAACCTCAAGGGCGTCCACAACATTTATTTTAAAGGCCCCCTTGGTGATTTTCCAAATGTATGACATTCCCTGTCCTTCTTCTTCTTCTTCTTCTTCTTCTTCTTCTTCTTCTTCTTCTTCTTCTTCTGCTTCTGCTTAACATTCTAAAAATGAATAGAAAGCCTCAAATTTTTGGGTAATTTATTTGAGAATGCCATCCATTACAATAAAATAATGTTTTAAAGAATTCTATGAATCAAATTAGCCAAAACGTTAACAATCTGAATCGTAGTTTCTATATATAAAACAGAAGATTGAAGGTATTGTTATGTTGTTACGTGATACCTAATAGGTATTTCTCAGAAATTCTGTTTAATCTGTTTATGTTTTCATAAATTAAATTCCGCTGAGCACAGGGATTAAATGGGTTGTGTTTAATGTTTCCATGTTTGTAATATAACATTTACAAAACACAAACCATTAAAAACATCAGCTGACATTACAACTCTGTGACGTGTGAAGTGTATTGACAATTATGTCCTGTGTATTGTCTGTAAGGAAGCCATCCTGGGTTAAAAACCTGCATTCTACTCATTTACATTCCTGGAACCCCAAAAGTAACGTGAATCTAGCATTTGTACCAAATTAATAATCGCCAGACGAGTTAACGCAGGTGCTGAGTGGAGGGTTTGTCAGATATATATCTGGGCTGTACCTTACGTGGCATGAAAGGCGCCTGTGAGAACATGCTGAGGGAGTTACTTAGCCGGTGATCAGCCGGTTCGCAACAAAGCCTGTCCCCGCTGACAGCTCGCTGCTCCACCGCACGGAAATGCACCGACACCCGGCGACGTGTCAGCGACCTTCTTACATTATGACTGTAAGCTCACACGGGGAGCGACTTTAGGCTTTGACCTGGCTTACTGTCTTTATTTAGCTCGTAAGCCCGGCAGCTAACCAACTAGCCCCGGTAACGGAGGGCGGAACGAGTTGATAGCGGGTTAGCCGCCTGAACGCTCTCAGAGCACCGGGAGCGTTAGCTGCTCTGCTCCCTCTGTTGTCAACCTGGTGACAACTGACTATTAATTTTTCTTTTACACATTTAAACACTCGGGTGTGTTTAACCTCTTCCGGTTGCCTCGAGCCAGCCGGCACTGGGTGTTAAGTTCTGTTTTGTTTTCCCGGAAAGCTAACAGTAGCGCTGCTATTGTTTACATGGACGGCAGCGGGCTGAAGCCGCTGTCTGAAGACATGTGGTGGTCCTAACACGAACCTCACCGCCACAACATGGAACCGGGAGGCAGCTAACCACCACCAGGCACCTCCACTGACATGAGGACGAGCTGGTCCCCAGAGGAGGACAGCTGTGCCCGCAGGACTGTTTGATTTTTATTTTTTTGCGTGGGCGCTGGAGGAAAGACAGGGGGTCTGTTTAGACATATTGATCTGATGTGAGGACACACCGGGGGAGCGGGGCTTAAAGTTTACTGGGAGGATAGATGGAGCATCCCCCTGGAACAGGGAGGATGCTGAGGTCTCTGCTAATGATCAGCTTGCTTGGCTGGGCAGCATGTCAGGAGAGTCAGACCATGACAAAAGAGGAGAAGACTGTCATCAGGTGACGACTGTCTGCACACACATAAACACTGTTTACACGGAGTAGCACTGTGACAAGTGTGACAACAGTTTTAATGCATATAATTTGGTTTTCTTCCTTTTTGTTTTTGCAGGCACCAGATTATTGAAATGTTTGATCATGCTTATGGCAGTTACATGGTAAGCAAGAACTCATCCATCCATCTTTTTACAGCTTTATTTCAGTTAGTTGTGCACGTGGACAGTAATGATTTGGTAGCAAAGGAGAAGAATATGAATAGTAAATAGTAACTAAATATTAACTATGAAAAGCACTAACAATAATTCATTAACAAGATAATAAATGTGGCATTATTTACATTCTTGCATCGTAGTGATGGGAAATATACCATGTATACCACACACCACACACATATGTATAACACAAACCTCCATTTGCCCCTGCATGCTTATGGAAAATATGCAAACTCTATTTTGAAAGGCATACAAGCTGAAATTCATTGAGGAAATGCTAACCATGACACCATTGTGTTGCTCTCGCACCGGCTAATATTGGTGTTGTAAGAGTTGGAAAATACTGGCATGTTTGATTTCTGTAAGAAACTTGAATAATGGCACCCCCGAAAAATCAATAAATAAAGACTTGAAAAGTTAACTTATCTTTGTTCAGTTGGTATTTCTGAAAAAAAAGTAGCCTTGCATCAGGTCACACAATGTTGTGCATCCTTAACGTGGCTGGAGCTGGCTGGTTAACTGTTTTTTCTGTGATTGGCTCAGAGAATAAATTATAAAAAATATTACATGCTGTGCATTATTTGGAGTAATTATTTCCAACGTGTGTATTTGGGGAATATCAATTTAGTAGCTTATTGTGTCCACTTGGGTCTGGCATTAGATGCAGCTGCTATCTCAAGACTTTTCCTCGAACATTTCGGGATTTGCGATAGTTGTTGCTGAGGCACGAAATTTGAAAGCAAGTGGACAAGAGAGTTTGTCCCCCTCTGAGCTCTTTATAAATGTTGCCAAGCCAGATGTTCTGCTGTTTATGCAGACCCAGCAGGTTTATCAGCAATAAGACTATACAATGGCTCAACTGATATAAAAATAAAAAAATAATCGAGAAACTAGTGATGTCTGTGGAGGAGAAATGTTATGGACTGACGAAACTCCCTGGCAGGATTTTTTTTTTTTTACATTTCAGGGGAGAAGTGTTATTAATTGTTGGATGCTGCAAAGAAGACAACATGCTGTTCCTGTTGTACAGGAGAATCTAACCAAATACCTCCTTCAGCTCAATATAGATATATTTTTTATTTAATGTCAAACCAATTTGGAAATGTGGGTGGATAGTTCTGCAGAGTATTGAATGAAATACAGAAGGGTTACCTTTCTGATTCTTAAGTGGTGTCAAGTGTTTGTTAAGGCCCGAAGATGATTGCAGGTGTTTCTGTTGCAGAAATACGCCTACCCGGCAGATGAGCTGATGCCTCTGAGCTGCAGAGGCAGAGTCCGCGGTCAGGAGCCCAACAGAGGGGACATAGACGACTCTTTAGGGAAGTAAGTGCATCAGTTATGGACACAAACCTGAAATAAATCTGTCAATGACTTCACACGCCTCCTTCTGCCTGTGTATTTTTAACTCCTGAAGACCCTAAGCGATAATTGTGCGTATGCCTCTGGGACAAAGTGCAATGTTTGTGCATGTCTCCCTGTAGTCTGATTAAACCATGTGAATGTTTTTTGTTGTTCTTTGTTTGGTTGTTTTTTAAACACGACACATTTCATTGGTGTAATTCTTATTATGGATTCAGTGTATGTCCATTTAGATTACATTAATTTTCAGTGTGCAGGTTTAAAATTCTACATCCTACAAGAGCATCTCTTGATAGAGTGACACCTCAGATTTAGAAAGTCATGACTTTCTGACTACACACAAAAAAAAGTAATTTAACAACAGTGTACTAATAAGTCGTAACACTGAAGCCAAATATACTTTCCTATTGATATTAGAAATGGATTTGGATTAAACAAACTGTATTATGTGGGAGGATATCCACATAAAGTGACATCTCCAGAGCTGAAACACACTCTTAAATTTGTATTTTGTTCTGCCTTTCAAACCTAATTTGAATTCAGAGTGGATGCCCCAGTTTCTTCATACCTAAATTAGATGCTAATTCCAGTCAATAAAATCCTCAGCATGGTGATAAATCATGGACCTGCACAGCAGTGAATCTCATTAAGCATCACACATGTTGCATAATGTGATTTCACTGCCAATTAAACAGATCAGATGTTTAACAGTGTGCTTCTCAATATGAATTAAAATGCATCCGTAGAAAAGTGAGACACCAGTCTGCTATACAATTTCAATTTCGTTCTAATTTGTAGGTTTTCTCTCACTCTGATCGACACCCTTGATACTCTGGTGGTAAGTATTACTTCTTGTTTATAAGCTAAACTTGTACATTTTCTTTGCTCTCATTTCTGCACTGATATTTTGAGCAACGTGTTCAGACTTTCCTCCCTTTGCTTGTGATTCTAGGTGTTGAACAAACTCGATGAGTTTGAGGAAGCTGTGCTGAAGGCCGTGCAGGATGTGCGGCTTGACAATGATGTTGTGGTGTCCGTGTTTGAGACAAACATTCGAGTCTTAGGGTAAGAGGCTCTGAGATTTGCCTGATTTAAAATGAACACATGATGTCTGAATTTTATTTTATTTTTTTCTTGATCTATATTTGAATCAGTAAGATGTGTGTTCTTGTGTCTGATTATTTGAACTCACCAATTTCTTTGTCTTCACAGTGGGCTTCTGGGCGGCCACGTGATGGCCGACCTTTTACGGCAGCGTGGAGAGAGGATGCAGTGGTATCGTGATGAACTCTTGCACATGGCCAAAGAGCTGGGCCATCGATTACTGCCTGCTTTTAACACCACAAGTGGCCTTCCATACCCAAAGGTTTTTTTTTTTTTAAAACATTGCAGTTCTTATTTTATGTTCTGTATGCAGATACAACCAACTATTTCCTATCTAATCCTCTAATGATGAAAGGAGATTCCTGGTTGATTTTGCCAAATCGCTTTTGAATGTCAACTTGAGTTTAGTAACAAGCTCTTTTTCTCTGTTTTGTTTTTCCAGGTGAACCTGCGGTACGGTGTTCTTAACCCACTCTCGCGCACAGGCACGGAATCGGACACGTGCACCGCGTGCGCAGGAACAATGATCCTGGAGTTTGCTGCCCTCAGCAGACTGTCAGGAAATTCTGTGTTTGAGGTATTCCCTTTTCCTCTGCCTCTTAAAACAGGATCCTTTTTGGCACTTTTGTTTTATTTATGGCCTATAATATTCAGTTAAGATGAAATAATGTGTGAATGGTGCGGTGACATTTCCACAGGAACATGCCAGGAAGGCACTGGATGTTCTTTGGGAGAGGAGACAGAGAGGAAGTGATTTGGTGGGGACTGTTATCAATATCCACAATGGAGAATGGGTCCGGAGGGGTGAGGCAATACTTGTGTAGTACAAACACTGTGTAAAAAACATAAAACTGTCATAATTCCCAGCAATAAATACTGTCGTTCTTGTATATTCTCACTCAGATCTGATTTTTCGATTCCTCTCTTGTGTGTTTTTCAGATAGTGGAGTTGGTGCTGGTATCGACTCATACTATG